>JAZGTK010000794.1:24470-52453 GCA_036877625.1 Ambastaia sidthimunki
TCTCTCTCTCTCTCTCTTTGGGAGTTGAATATGTCAGTCAGCAGTGTGGTCTAGTTATGTCAAAGTGAATGACTTATCTGTCACCTAATATTTCACTACACAGGAATGACAAAGAACAAAGATTTTATACCAAACATACTCTCCCTGGAATTTACACACAAAGCCGTCAGTAAGATTTGTTTTTGATTAGTTAGTTCCTGTAAAATTCAGATGATTTGTTTAATTGTAAACAAAGTATGTTTGTTTTGTATGAAATTTTCCTACTTAAGCAGAAATTAATATTAATTAATATTTATGTATGTAATGTTAATTTGTCCTAATAGATTTAACAACACTTATGGTAGTAAACTAACAAAGGATATATTCTATGTAACTTCAATATCTAAGCTGTGTTCTCAGTAAGAATTCCCACTGTGCCATTTTCTGGAAAGCAGCCATTAGTCACTTTCACACATTAAACCTGTTAAATTGCCATAAAGTTGCCTGATGAACCTTTTTCCAGTAATGGTACTATATCTATTATTCCCACATGCAACAGCTTTCCGTGTTTTATACATACAGCTATGCTTAGCATTGCATCAAACTTGATGGAAAGAAGAAACCTAAACCAGTCTAAGGTGGTTAGCTGGTCTCCCAGCCGGCCAAGCTGGTAAGGCTGAACTATTTGAAACACACTAGAGGAGTTTTGCTACTTCTCAACCGGTCAATTTGGGAGAACAGCTAAACTAACCAGTTAAGACCAATTTAAGACAGATTTAAGATGTTGAAAATCTAACGCAAAGGCTGTATAGCCCTATAGTCTTAAAGTAGCACATAACAGTGATACGTCTATGATTTCACAAATAAAACATTTTAAATAACCCCTGCAGGATATTACTAAAGAAATCACCACTCAAATATTTCTTGCCATTTGACACATTATGTGACCTTGATGCAGGGACTGATCTTAGCTCACAGAGAACAGAAAGTCCTGCAGGCCTCTGTAAGGTGACCTAATGAATGACTAATCAGAAATTCATACAATTTCAGATAACCTGAAGAACTAATTAAACTAGAAGCCTTATTGGAAGGGGTCACACTGTCTGCATTTAACAGCAAAAGGCAAAGGGGGTTACAAATGAACTGTCACCATTATGTTGTGCATGATGTTGCCACAATGCTTTTCTGCTCTCTGAGAAGAACATATATTTGAATGTATGGCACTATGAACATTAAACAAATTAAAATGGCTCTAACAGTATAACAGCCATAAGTCATCAGAGAGAGAGAGAGAAAAAGAGAGAGAGAAGGGGGAGAGAAAAAGGTTCATTTCCCGAAGGCAAACCTATTTAATATTAAAGTTCATTCATATGGTTTTATATGACGGTTGGGAAATGACACATTAATCTTGCATGCTTTCAAGAAAATGAGGAATGATTTCTGAGTCACGTGTGGTTCGTTGTATTGTACTTTTACATGTGTAAAACATTTTATAAGACAACAAAAGGAATAAAGAGAGGTCACTGTCTTTTCCCAAGGTTCAACCACAATTTATCATCCTGATGGGATTTCTCTGTACACTTAAATTCAGGGGATTTGTATTCCCAAAGGAACATTGTTTTTTATTGCTTACAGGTTGCTGTTTTATAGCTGAGGAGACTTTGAGTTCTCAGGTATTTTATTTAAGTATAAACTTTGTATCACTTGTTTTTTTTTTAAAACTTATGTGCAAGAAATGAAAATACAAATGAGACAACTGTTTACTTACAATATAAGAGCATCGTCCTATCAAATGAGTGTGGATGTTGCTGTTTGAGCAACATTATCAAAAGTTTGTAAAGCTAAATACACACACACACACACACAAGCCCGTGTCTGACTAATGGTTTGCCTATTGGTAACTGAACTCCTCTGTGTTATTTTTACTGTATATCAACTTATCTTTAAGCTGCCCGCTTTTGTATTCCTTTATCTATTTCCCTTTTCATCTTTGTCCACTGCATGAAAGGTTGATGACACAGAGGGATGAAAAAAAAATCAAAGCCAGTGTTACGTCAAGTTACCATGAGGGAGCACTGTGGTTGGGTAAAAAAAGAAGAAAGGCATGATGGGAAACCATAGATAACCTACAAGCTCTCCACATTCTCTCTCTCTCTTTTCTTATTAATTTAGTCATGCACTGCTCGGCCTCCCTTCAAATTCTCTCTTTTTTGGCTTGCCGTTTTGACCTCTGTCGACTTCTGCTGGCCTTCTTGCACATTTCATAATGATTGAGAGAACAGTGAGACAGAGGAGAATAAAGGAGTCTCTTCACTTTTTTTTTTAACTGTCCTCAGGAAGACTGGGTCAAAATTTCAATTGCCCAAAGCCAGCTGTCGAATAGACGACTATTGTACTTCTTCTCTTTTTTGCACCTGTCAAACAGCTAATGCATGAAATCATTAGACAAATTACTTAAAAGAATAGTTCATCCAAAAATAGTTTACTTTCAAACCCACATGCTGAAACTTTTCCATTCAACACAAAAGGAGAATTCTTTGCACATAAATTTGAAATGACATGAGTTTCAGTAAATAATGATAAATTTTCAGTTTTGGCTGAACTGTGCCTTTAACTGTACAATAACATAAGAGATACAATATCTGCAAACTATTTTTATCAACCATTTACTTTTCTTTATAAATTTGAGTGGTTAAAGCTTCCAAGCGTTCATGTCGGTCAGCATCCTTTTGGGAATAACATCTCCCACCAAACAGATGCTCGGCTCTGATATAGATTACTTTGGTCTACCCATCTGCCCTCAGGAAACCCAATCTGTGCAACATAGATGACAGGTTAAAGAAACAACAGATAAGACCAAACAAAATGCTCAGCATGAAAGAAGCAGAAAATGAGCTGGAATAATTATGCCTGACCGGAGTCCCGCTGTTATTCCGCTGAATGTGTCTTAAATCGATGAGGAACATTTGCTCTGGACCTTTCTTTCTCCAGACTCCACCATCCTCAGAAAGTCCCTGAAAGTATGGTATTGATAAGTCACTTTTCTGGCCCCTATCTGCAGCTTTCAGGGCACAGTTCCTGTTTTGTAAGCCTGTGCTCATTTAAATCAAACACCTGAGAGTGCAGCACTGGTACATTTTGTGATTCTCCAATCTGAAATGCTCATTGATTTCGGAGTGGGTGAGGGAGGGGGTGAATTACTCTTGGGGTTTCTTCATTTGTGTTTGTTTGTTGCTCTCTCTCTCAGGTTCTGTTTCTAATCTTGCACTTCTAATCTCTTCACCTGGCCCCCCACTTGTCACCCCACCCTCCTACCTCACGTTTTCTTAGACCCTCTCGCTGTTTTTGAACAGTACTAAATCTTTTCCTGGCGACTGTAATGGTCTGAGAATGAAAGGAAGGTCAGGATGTGAAGCTGCTGAGATCTGTAAGTGCCGGATCAATACGCCAATTGGATTTGCCCACTCGCATTAAGCAGTGCATCTAATAGCCTCTCCTGGCCATCGATGCAGCCAGCCATCATCATTTAATTACACACACTGTGTTACAACTGCCTCAGTTCAGGCCAGTCTTTTCAGTAAAGGAGCAGATGGCCGAGCTCACAGATTTTTACTGCACATATCTGCAACCAGCATGTCACGGCACCTAAACAGGCAATAATAAAAGCTGATTTTAAAGGATGAATTAGGGTATATTATAAACAGCACTTTTAAAATCACTTTTACTTCTTATTTACAATTTAAGCCTAAGTTATAGGGAAAACCAGTGGCAGTTGCATAAACTAGTCTTACAATTTTAAGACCAGTTATAACTTTTTAAAGTCAGTTACATATAAAAGTAGATTGGTCTAATTTAAATCCAAAAAGTAAACTTGATTATACATAACTAATTGCTAGTCGGTCAGATTAGTTCTTAAGACAGTCTTAACTTAGGGGCTATATTAAGGTAACTGGTGGCAGGGCTAGTTGTTGCCCTTTTTTCCTCAGTGGATATTACTCAGTTATTTTATTTTTTGAAAGTAATTTTCTATGTAGGTATGTAGATTAACCTTGGCTACTAAACATCTGCTGAACATTTACACCGGAAAAAGAGATACTTGTCAGATAGATATCACTATACAGTATGTGATAATTATGCTGTACACTGCCATTCAATAGCTTATTATAAGCCTTTTAGCAATATGTAAACAATTATAAAACACTGTTAGCAAAAAAAGCAAAAGTTAGCAGAAAAAAATCATCTGGCCTACTGAAATGAATAAATTTAACTTCACATTTTAAAAGAAAAAGTGAAAATTTGCCCTGCCTTTTATAAAAGGTAATCTTTTAGTAAGAATATGCCTTTATGATTGAGGCTTCCTTTTTTTTTATTTTATTGTTTTATTGTTTACTTCTTTAACAAATGGCTATTACAAAAATATGGAATTTTAGTTTTTATTTTTAACCTTTTAAAATCTTTTCAGAAAAATTTGTGTAATAAAACTTTACTCAAATATAGCCCCTGTGACAACTTCTGTATATGAGACTACTAACCAGCCCTGATCTAGCCCTTAATCACTTGAAGCAAATCTTAATGACAAAGACCTCCTCCTAAGATGCACTGTGTTTACATCAAATATGTTGCTTTGACTTAATCATAGATCGCACAACCAACAGATACATTTGAATACCATATTATCAGGATTTATATTCTTAAGTGCTGCATTGTTGATTCACATTACAGCATAATATTTAAATCAGGGTTTTTATCTACTGCCTTCTTGGGTGCTTTGTTTTACTTTAGCAAACTGACAATGGGACACAAAGCATTTCTTTGACTGTCAAGTCTTTTGATTATACACTCGAATCTGCGAGACGGAAGAAGAGCAGCTCTAGACTCGGGGGGTAAAGACAGCTGGCGAGACAAACATTTGTTTCAATTTTTTAATTAAAATGAAAACAGGCCATTGATTCCCCCTAAGTGAGAGCAGTGAAGCCGAAAGAGGCATCCATCTCATTTGAACATGTGACAAGAGGTATTGGGGTAGATGTTTGAGCTACGTAAAGCAATTAATAAAGCGCTTTCTTTAATGAAGACTAACGTTAAAGCATCGTTATGAAGAACTGATCCAGACTCCTGCTTTGAGTCTGTCCCATTATGGAGAAAACTGATTGGTTAATCAATTTTTTTATTGATTGGTTGATTCAGTTTTGCTGTCCTTAACTGTGATTTAGATTCCAAGGTTGATGTCTAGAGTTGGGATCCTCTGGCTATGGCCACATTATTCTGAACAAATTTCAAAATGGCGTACTTGCTTCAAAGCCATCCAATTTAATCAAGTTTACTGTACCTGCTATGCTTCTTAGTTTATAAAAGATAAATCAAAATGCATTTCTTGTGTTCTTGAAAGTTGCAAGTTGTTAGAACACCCGCCATAATAAACAAACCACAAAAATGAAAACAGCAATAACAAAACTAATAAAGCAGCATTTAATTATTTTCATCCATTCTTTCATTCATTCATTCTTATAACCATTTAGGTTACCTGTCTTTCATAATACCACTGACTGATAGCTCATTTTGTTTTGTGTATTGTAATCTTTCTTTACTCTGATTTCTTTTACTCTAGTTTTACATGTATTTAAGTGCAACACTCTCCATCTTTATTTTGACTAAAGCCAAGCAGGATCTTGGAGCAAGGCCTGCAAAAAGATCTCTGCTTCCAACGGCAACAAAGTAGACTACAACCTCAGTCTCTGATCATACAATACAAAACACATTCTACTGCCATCTCCCATTTATCTATAACTCCATCAGACTTCACACTCACACACACACTTAAAGGAGGGGAAAGACTTCATTATACTTATGAGAAAGAGCAAGGCAGCAAATCTAATTCGGTTTTGAAGGAACGCAGTGTTATTGCTTTTCTATATTCACTCTCACTCTTTCTCTCTCTTTTTCAGTCTGTCGCTTGTGCACATTATTTGAGCGCTCACCTAGGGAGTCATTTGAAGCGGATGAAAATAAATCCCTGATATAGTTAAGCATTATGAGAGTTTAATGTTCTATCATGTCTGGGCACTAATAGAATAGGTTCCACACTTTCATTGATGGAAGCCATTTTATTTTTGGACTGAAAATGGAACACAGGGGATAAGGAGGCCGACTGTAGGATTCACTTACATTTGTTCAGTTGTTTGTTGCCTCAGGCAAAAGTAAGCAGATTTGGATCAAAATGCCTTACAACTGGGACACAGAGTGAAATGACAAGTCACACACATGATCCTAACACTGAGTAGAAACCACAGAGCTAATTAGAGGATAATTTAAAGAGCAGCTAAAAGTGAGGCCTATTGCCCAAAGTGCAGAGAAAATACAGTAACTGCTGTCATAAAAAAGCCATCAGAGAGCTATGATAACAGTGTGGTTTAATAAAACGCAGTAAAATAATCCAACAAAATGACAGTTGTAATTTTTTTAAGATCTGTTAGGACAAGCAATTGCTATGTATATTTACTGTATATATATATATATATATATATATATATGTGTGTGTGTGTGTGTGTATGTATGTATGCATGTGTGTGTGTGTGTGTGTGTGTGTGTGTCTGTCTATATTATATAACATGTGATCTATCTAATCACATAACAATTTTTTTTAATTTAGCGAATAGTTAAAAGTGGTTTATAGCTGCATCAACACCAAGATTTTATATAGTATTATACATAACTCACATTTAATGTTGTCAGGATAGCATGTTCTTTTATTTTAATTAGTTTTCAACACAGTTTCTCAGGATGAGTGTATATCGCACAACCTAATCTATGTAATTTGGCCTTTACTAAGTGACAGGTGCATTTACCCCAAAGTACTGAAGAGTTTAATTAGCTATTTCTCCATTATCCTTCCCTCTGTTTAAAAGTTGATAAGCTGCTTTATTCTAAGATCTTAACTTTGCACCGTTTTGTTTAGTTGCATTTTATTATTTGGATTTACTATCAGAACAGACCTGCAACTCATTTTTAAAATCCATATGACTAATTTGAATTCTAACACATTTTTTGTAATCTTAAAACATAACTGTGCAAGTTTACTTTGCTCTGCATTGCATTTGAGTATATAAAACCTTTCATCACTCATGATGGAAGCTGTTGATTGACAGCTTACCTCCACATACACACAGTCTAAGGTCCTGATCTGGCTTTGATCCTATTACCTGCAGAGCTTCTCTCTTTGACCTAACCCCACCTCTTTCACATCACTCAATGCATGACTGGCTGGCTGGCTTGTCAATCAATCTCACTCTGGGCTGACAGGAAGTCTAATGATTCTCAGGCCTTAAACAGACAGCGACCCTCACCTCTCTCTGGGCTTTGAAGTCCACCAATCAAATCCAACATCAGAGAAGGTTTTCTACAACCCCCTTCTATTTCAGACTGTTCTATCAGCATGCAGAGAAAGTAGTTCCTCAAATCACAGACTACAAAAGTGCGGACAGTCGTAATGAACCCTGGATTCAAATAAGCACAGCGCAGCTCCTGGGCAATCTTCTGCTCCGAATGCCTCATCTGTTTTTCTCTCATTCTCTCTGTTTGCTTTTTTCCCATTGTTTGTGACACTGCTGTCATTATGCGAAGGTTTCTCCACAGCTTAAGGATCAATCATGTGGCCAGTGTGCGATTACAGCCCCTCTTTCAGCGAGGACACCAAAACAGCAAAGTAATAACACACGGATGACAGATTCCACAACATTAGACTATTTTACTCTCCTCTGATTGCAAGGGGATAAAAGAGGCCTCATGCTCAGACAGAAGTGAGACAAGGAGAAAAAGAAGAGGTTTGGAAAATGAGGCTGAGCTAGAGAGAAAGAATACTATGGTTACCTTCTCGTTTAATGCAGCATTTCTCTAAGGGATAATCACTTAAAATAACAGCACACAAACAAGTCATTTTGGAAAGAACTAAAGTGAAATGTTACATATAGCAACTTAAGTCTAAATTAACTGATCTGTTTTTGGGCTGCAGTAATAATGAAACTTTGTATGGTCCAACAAATGGGACTGAGACCCACAGGGTATGACACCTCAGTCTCCATGATATTCTGGTCTTTAGATACTCCCTCTACATGATTTTGCCAACATTTTTGTACAAAAATCTTATCACAAACATCTACAACTTGGCAAAGTCATGAAGGCCATCAGGTTAAAATCATATATCTGATTGCTTTAAGAAGAAATAGCAAAATTAAAAGAAAGTTAAAGTTCAGAACAAGCCAAATTCGATATAACTTTGTAAAAGATTATAAAAATACGTGTGTGAGCTTGTTTACTGCAGGCAATTTAATATCTCAGCACCGAAGCCAGATTGCAAATAAAAAACACTGTCATTACTGATCTGAAATAGAATTACCGGCGAGGTCTGAACATCAGATGTGTTTTGTAAGAGAGGGAGATCTGTTGTCATGTGAATCTGTGTGTGCACACATGGACATGCATGTGTGAATATCCATCTGCACAGATTTTGTTTCACCTAAGAATTGATCCATCTCTGATAACACACACAGGGACGTGGGATGCTGGCGACAGGTTGGCGCCATATCAGCCCCACAGTCTCGTCTCTTACGATGTCCACACAACCTTGAGAAAACCCTCTGGCAACGTTCGCATCTGATAAAAATCAGGTGACGGGAAAGAATTACTTTCCAGTACATCGGAAATATACTCCATATCTGCAAGTCATCATAATACGGGAAAACGCAGCACACTGCAGCAGTTGACTCTGTCCATCCTGTCTTCATTTGTCTCAGCTCCTCCAACGCCCCGGGTGCTTGTGGGGGATCTCAGTGCTGTTTTGTGACAGCATTAGTTATTTCATATCAGAACACACATGCTGTGAACTGTTTTAATCTGTTTGTACCACCCAGGCCCTGACTCCCACGGGCTCCAAACAGTGTGACACTCTAACTGGAATAATCCTGCTTCAAAGTTCAGATCAGAATCATTTTTAATAATTCAATTAACATTCATTGTAACTAACATTCCTTGAAGTTTTTGCTCACCTGAAATACTAGATATCAAACCGCAACAATGTCTAACAGAAAAGAACCAATTCCTAAAAATAGTATTCAGCCTTTAAAAATGTTCAGCTCATTTATGGACAGGATTGTGTGTTTATAGAGGGCGTATTAAATTTTTTCCCTAAACGGATACCTGGAAACTAGAGACAGCTAGTAAAGGAAAAACAAATCCCTGATACTTGAGCTGATCTGAATTCGATTAGGTCCCCAGCAATGAGTATAAACACGTGTTTACAGTGAAACAGTGTCTAATGGCTGCAGTTTGCTGCTGTTCACATTGATCTTCTGCTTCCAGAAACATGCACCAGCAAAATGCCAGAGCTGTATTTTGATGCTATAAAATGACAGTAGAAGGAAAGCGAATAACATTGATTCTCCAAATAAGAAACAGAAAAGATGAGAACAAAAAGCCAGAATCAGGAAACAGGAAGTCTTTCTCATGGATGTGCATCTTTGTTTAAAGGTAACGAGCGTGTAGTCTGAGTACATGAATGAATCATGTATTAGACACACAGTGTGGCCCCTGACCAAAGTGGCTTTTATGGTTTTATTTGAACAGAAGCCTGAAGTAGGATACTAACTCACCCTCTGCTCCTCTTTTTTCTTATTTCCCTGGCTTTCTCTCTTCCCATCTTACTTAAATGAACCGTATCTCGCTCGCGCACACAGCTGAGAGCCCGAGATGAGGTGTGATTGTTCGCTTTGTCAGACAGCATGAAAGACCCCAGACCCAGTACCCTTCTGCCCTCAATCCAGTCTGACTCTATAGTAGTTTGTGTTTTGGAAGTCTAATGATAGAGAGAGAGAGAGAGACAGAGAGAATTGCACTTGATTATTTGTGACAGTGATGGTCATTGATGATGACAATGATGGTGGGGTGACAGTGATGATGAAAATAGCAACAATATCAGTACATTAGCCTGTCGGTCTATGTGCAACACAAAAAACAGCAACCGAGTTACTTTCTGTGTGCACCATGATACTGAAATGACTCTTCTTGGCACCAAAAGAACTGTTTACCACCTCAGCACTTTTCTGATGAAGAAACACCGTTATCATGTTCTTCAACCAGATATAAGGATAATGAAGCTTTCCATCACAAACTAAATGGGCTTATCTCTGTACAATCACCGGTGCTAGTATTTAAAGACATCTTTTTCTTAAAACAGTGTCACACGCGAAAATACGTTTATCTTTAATCTCCTTTTATGCCTCTGTTTTCAGGTTTTTATTTAGCTGAGAAAGTAATTATTTTTGTTAACCATTCCTGCTTGACCTGATGCAGACACAATGAATAGTTTTCAAAATCTGTATGTTAATTGATATGCTTCTCAGAAACATGTTTATAAATCTGAATTTAATTACATTTTACTAGTGGCGACTAGTAATTGGTCAAATTAGGGGGAGAATTCACAGAACATAATTTACAGGCACTTCTGGGTGCTATAGTTCAGTACAAAAACAAGCATCTTATTCACGAACCGCTCGCAATCCACATAAACCAGGTGCAAAATAGTACTACCAGAGTGTTTTAATTAAATTACTCTCATTCTTTTCAGCACAAACATGGTGTAAAATGGGCTGTATATATTTTGTGCCTTATTTACACAACTGTGCTATACACGTAAATGCCTGGCACAATTAACAATGTGCTATTATCGCCCACAGAAAGCAGGTGAAAAGAACTTCATTTTAAAGAAATGTTTGTGGATATTTTATATTGATCATGGGAGCAGTTATTTATGAAATTATGTATGAAGAATGTCAGGCAGACTAGCATTCTTTCAGCTTTTTAAAGAGCCGGTTGAGGTACCTGGATTGCAGGTGCCGTGTGAATTGTTAAAACAATACAGAAGGTTCATGGAAATAAACAACTCAATCATCAGGCACAATTCATACCCAATGAATCCCCCCGAAATGTTTAATTTTGGAATGTTTTTGTGTTGCGGTTGTAAATGTGTTTGTGATGATTAAACCAAACAATTTCTTCAAGCACAAGGTTGATTTTTAACCACAAAACATAAAACTTCCTTTAAAAAACAAACATTTCGAGCCTCACTTTCAGCAATGGATTCACAGACCCAGCATCCAAAAACAGAAGACTGACCTTTCACACAGCATCACATGTGACTGCTATTTCAGAGGAAGCTAAAGCAGACAAGATGCCCTTGTAATGGTAAAGCAGTACACTGTCATGGACGAATACATTGACTCCTCCAATGGGAGGTACAGAAAGGCGCTGGTGTTTGTGAGGCAGGGAGAATTTAAAGTACGATGGTGCTAAAGCAAACTGAAGTTCAAAAGCAGCCATGCCAGGCATGCCGCCCGTCGCTCGGTAACAGTAATCCGCACGGGAGACGGGATTGGCTGATGTGTTTGGGGATCAGCTTTGAATTCTCACTCTGTGACCTCATCAAAAGGGCAGGTGTCAGAGATACACCCGCACTGTTACACACACGATGGATATGGAAAGGTACATTATACAAGTGCACTTGCGAGTGTGTGTGGTGTAGGTTTTGTGTTTGATGTATGTGGATTTATATCAGTACGAGTGTGTGTGGGGGTGTTTGAGTAACTCTTACTGGTTGATATGCAGATCACACTGGGGGTTCAACATCCAAATCAAAACCGGGAAAATGTGTCTGGGTCTATTTTTGGCACACAGGCTTATGGGATTTGAAGTGCTTAAATGTCCTTGTTATACATGCATGCTCTTTAAAAATTACACATAAAACTGACAAAAACAGAATCGCTATTGTATTAACCATATAGCCAGAAACTCTACAGTGGAAAGGTACAGTAGTATAAGAATAGAGACAGTTAACACAGCTAATATGCTAATAGCAAGTAGTCAAGATGCATAAAGCTCTCACCATGTACATAAACACACAAACACTGGTCATCTGCCATACTAGACTTTAAATAGCTTGCTGTTTGGGGAGCTCCACACAGTATTATGCTGAGTGTCAATCGCCTGACAGTTCTTTAATGTAAAGATTTTCCTGCCATGCTAACACACAGTTGTTATTAATTACTGCAGAGCTGCCATGATGTTGAAATATATTTATACATATAACAACAATATTGTGTATTTATATCCTAATATATATCTTATTTACATAATTAAATCATTCCCTTAATTATTTACATAAGACAATGCTGAAGCTGCTGCTATGCTACTGTGGCTATTCACAGCAGTTTCCATGATCACATTCTGCCTTTTCAGTATATTTTCTTTTTATGTTGAATTGGATGCCAACAGTGCTTGAAGCACCAACTGTTATTTTACAAGAAACTCGTTACAGTATTTGTCAAAGGTCAAAATAAATCAAGCACTGTGAAAATTTGTTTTCACAATAATTACTTTAAAAAAAAAAAAACATTTTATCTGGATGGGATTAGATTTCTCACAAATAACCGTTAATTTGTTCTGTGATGTTGACCAAAGCTGTTACATTGAGACGAGATTAAAATCACAAAACACGTCTGTAAAACACAAGTTTGCTTAACCTCCATAGGCAAAACTAGCCCCATCCGAATAAGGCTTTAGATTCATTTTTTGCCACCAGCATGCCTTGCAAAACAGCATCGTAATTTGCTCGTCTCCTATTTTAGACATAATGTCAAATATGCATTCAGTAATCTCCTCCAACATGCACGTTTTGTTAACACCTTTGCCTTCCCGTGTCCTTTGCATAGTGCAGTTCATGCACACATCCGATTCCTGTTGTACTCCATAATGTTAATGCCATCTGCAACCCACGCCATTATCTTTAAAGCTTTAAATAGCGGCGCTTGCATGTGCGAACGTGCGCTGAGTGACGGAGAGCGCGCGCGCGCCGCAAGAGCGTTCATATATGCGGGTATTTTTACAGTCCCTTAGCGTGCATGAGTCACAGCAAGTGCTGTGTGTGCACGCGTGTGCGGCTGTACTAGTAGTTCTCTCGTGGTAATTGCTAGTCCTGTTCTCTCTATTGTTGAGTCGGTGCCGCAAGCTCACCCGCGGAGAGCGGATCACGCGGTCTCCGGTTAATTCATTTCATTACGGCCTAATCAGAGAGGCGCACGTGGCATTAAGCCTGGTTCTGCAGATCAAAGACACTACTGTGTGTCGAGCCATGGGAGTCTTTCATTAAGCCACATTCACTCCGCCGGCAAGTGGACTGTGTACTTCCAGGAATGTTAGAAATACAATTGCGAGAAAAACAGGAGATGGGCAAAAGGTTTCACTTGGGGAAAATGAGGATTCGGTGTCTAGGCTGATATCAATCCTCTGGAAAGACTTTATGTTTGCTCTGAGCTTTGAATGAAACATAGGATGGTCGTATTTATAGGAGAAAATTTTGGCATACACTACAGACATATTCTGTTTCGTTGTATTATGTTGTAATTTTCTAAGTTTGTTTTAGTAAAAGTTTCTATATTTGCACAACAAATGTACCCTAAGATGCAGAATTTAAATGTATTCATATTACCCTAAACTACAAATGCCATGCAAAATTATACATTATGTACATTGTACATATGCATGTTAAATAAAATATATACAAATATATTTTATTTTCCTATTCTAACAGTAGTATGTTTAGTGACATTTTTAATTCTTTCATATATTCTCTGTTGTTTCCTGCAACCCTTTCAGAACAAAATTTCTCTTGTACTGTGTTTTGCCTTGCAGATTGGCAGATATTTTTCACTTATTGAATCATAAACCTCAAAATATATCCTATGTTCTGACATATTTTTGTATGTCAAGTGTGTACATACACTTGTGCAAGTATAAATAGCAGCAAACAGGGCTGTTGTAGGAAACAACCATCTCGCTCTCACGCTCTCTCTTTCTATGCTTAGCAGAGTGTTAATACGTGTGGAGCAGAGCGCAGTGGGGAGCGTGTTTCCCGACGAGCTGTTAACTGCTATGTCGATGAGAGGATCATTACTGAACACTGACAGCTCTGATCACTGGGAATAAGGCTAAATCAACCTAAATTGTGTTATAGCCACCTCCAGCCTCCCTGCACCGGTCCTTCCCACACTCCCTCTATTTTCTGGTTGGAGAACAGAGCGTTAATTGTAGACCTCGAGGGAAGTGACGTAAGAAGAAGATGAAAAAAAGCGGTGGGAGGACAGAGAAAAAAGCATTTGTCTTTTGGTTGCATTGATATCCGCTAACCATCTCAGTCGTCTCAGGTGGAAAAGGGATCCCGTGAGCTCTCCAACCCACTTGCTTTTCCTCTCTATTGCCCGAAACGCTTCCCAGATCCGCCCTGAATCATTTCCCCATTCCATACAAAAGTCACATTTCTTTTTCCTATTAACAGCAAAGCTACAACATTAGCATCTAAAATTAACCGCATAAATTGCTGTAAGTGAATGGCAGTGTTCCTACAGATCGCCTGCTGGGCAAAATTCACAAAACATACTGACAGACTTGTTACAATAAAAGCAAATGTGTGGCTGAGGCTGCCGAAGAACAAGCTGGAGATTTGTTGTAGGTGCGTGAAAAACAATCAAGTTGAGCAGAAATCTTTTGCCCATCCAGATCAGGGCACATTTTCCATTTGAGTGAGGAATAGCTGTTTGGGCGTAATGGTATATTGGAAAAGCAACAAATGACCCTGTTAGGGGAGGTGATGGTGTCATTATACACGCGCACACACACACATCCGCACCCTGCAGTTCTAACCAGCTTTAAATGAAAAAATATGAGCGAGATTTCCGAGGCAAACACAGCGCAGTAAAGAGAGAGAAGGGAGAGAGACGATAAACCAGGAAAGACAGAGAACGATAACTTCATGCTATCTCATAAAATACTTCATGATTTCAAAGAGTTCATAATTGCATCTCATAACCCACACATGAATATGAAGGGAGGGAATGGAAAGCATACACAGAGAATTAGATTCTCAGCTCTGAAGATGCTCTTTCTCCTCCTCTTCCTGTCTGGAGCTAATGTGCCCAGAGGTTGATAAACCATGAGCGATTGGACTGAACCAGCGAGAAGCAGCCCTGAGCACTCTGCATTTCAATCTGCTGCAGTCCCCCACATCCGCCAACCAAAAACATAGATAATGCTGGTGCAATTTGCCCATCCTCTGCACATAACAGACACCCGGTTATGTCTGCATTTACTGGCATTATGCCTCTTTTTATATATAATGTTGAGATTGTGCTATTCTGTGTATCCTTGAATTAAACTGAAGTCAATTACGCTGAGAAATTGGTATTTTATGCCAAGCAGCATAAACAAAGTTATTTTCACTCCAGACACATTTGCTAGAATTAAATCATTCAGACAAGGAAATACTGTAGACTCATAAACAATCTTATTTTGTGGAATATTTTCTAGTGCTTCTCACAGTGAATTGGGCGGCTGGGGGGTTACCATGGCGATACATACTGATCATTTATATAAGCTGTGCTGACCCCTGACTTTCCATGTGCAGTCGCCTATATGTTATGTGTACTTCAATTCCATTTCCTTGCATTTCCATATTTTCAATTAGTCTGAGTTCCTTTGCTTAGAATATCACAGGACTGAAGATATAGGGGGTCAAACTGAAGTCAAACTCCATTTAATTGAAATAACCCAGTGAACATCAAATCAGCCAATGATTGTGAGTTCTTTGACGACCAGTTTGGATTTATTTTATCTTTAGCTTATGTATTCCAAAAGAAATATGAAGTTAAAGAGAGAAGATGCTAGTGGGCTCATTCTATCTCTTTCCCTGCTCAGGAACACACTTTATCACTACGGCAACCTGCTAAGAGGTTACTATAGTTACAGAGCAGCGTTTCACGGTGGAGTGTTGCATTGATAAACAGTGAAGAGGAAAAAACAGAGCAGAGAATGAAGGGTGAGAGAGCACCGTGTTGACAGTGAAACATACTTTGGTCTCTCACTTTCTCTCGCTCATAAAGGGTGAAAGGCAGAAATGACAATAAAGAAATGAATGGGGAGATGAGAGCAATGACCCGGCTTTAAGCATTGAACATTCTCTATAATCAGATGCACAATGAGCACACTTGCCCAAAAGGTTAATTAACAAATTCCACTCTTTTATGTAGCCTGTCCAGAACAGCTAACAAAAGACAGCTTGTTGACTGTCAGTTCTGATCGCTCTGACTGAAACATCTGCCCTATTCTTAATACCCCCAGTTATTATATAAACTGGGGGAATGAAATGTCTAGGTAATCAAAGCTGATTCTAAGTACCACCAGGTTTTTTGGGGGGTGCACCGGCTCACCTTGACACGCCTGCATTGATAATCTTATCGTGGCTGAACAGAGAACAGGAACTCTGCCTTTCAATATCATTTAAGCCCCAAAATAGACAGAAAAAGGGGAAAGAGAGATCAAAGGAGAGTACCAGGAAGGGGCAGGAAACCTAAGCCCAGAGTCAGCGCTTTGTCTAAAAGAGATCAGTGCAACCAGCGAGAGCTCTTGGGGAATAAGCTGCGGGTTTACAGGAAGACATTTGCTTACAAGTCTGGAACTTGTAAAAGTTTTTGCTGCAGCAAAAATGCAAAGGGCAATGCGGGCTGCTAATTGATTTTTACTTTGAAATATGTATACTCATGAATTCAAGACCAGGGCCATTACAGGAAGTTTGGTTTCCAGGTGTTGTCATCCTGTTTGCCTTTAGCAAGCTGTGCATCATTAATTTATATATATTTATATATATATTTATATTTAAGTATAGATGATTTTTTTTAACATCAGAATTTGCAGTGAAGAAGATAACAGCGTCTGACTGTAAGATTTTTCTCATAGCTAAATTATGACAAGAATGAAATCAAAACTAAATGTGGCTTTTAATCCATGTCTGTTTAGTTTGAGGATAAAAGCTACATGCTAGTGTAGCCTTTAAAAACAACTTTTGTCAGATATAAGCTTTTGAGAATTACAGCCCTGATACTGATGACTCATCCTGCACCAAACAGATTTTTATCAAATAAAATGCTTTCTAGAATAAAAACGTCCCTCCCCCAAAAACGAATACATTTTAGCAAGCAGCGAATCAAGGTTCATTTATCTTATTGGCTACTTTAAAAAGGGATGCACCCTTCAGTATATATTCCACCCAAACAGGAAATACATCAACATCTGTCACATTATACACAGTGTCATATGGAAGTGCAGGTGTAGTTTGGGCATAAAGAGAAAACAGAACTATCCAGAATAAAGGACCAGTAAAGGACTCAGAGTTTGAACTCTGTGCTGTGGTAAAGGGCTTCTGCCTCAGCTGAACTGATGCCCCATAAACCCTCGTCTAACAGATGAGGAGAGGAGACAGACTGTACTAGGAAAATGATGTATTGGTTTACTGGAGCGGGCAGTGTGTGAGCACTGGAGAGAGCAGAATTATGATGTGTCAGATGTACTCATTTTCTGGCCGGGACTGTATACGTATATACTTGCATGTATGGATAGAGAGAGAGAGAGACTGAGAGAGGGAGATAAAGAATGAGACTAAGATCAGGATGCTATAATACGGTTTAGCTGCTGACTCTTGTGATTGCTGGCCCATTACTTTTACAGGCTGTTTTTACATGCGTTTGGTAGAAGCCCACAGTACAGTAATTTTATGGGCACTATGGGAGTCCTTGTCTAACCTTCATCTTACTGTGCCTCCTTGAGTTTCAATGTAAAAGGGATTATGTGCGTTTATGTGATTCATTTTAGTTAGTTAATCAAATTTTCTTTTTCTTCTTATAACACTTCACATTCAAATGGCACACACGCCTTGGATTATAAACATACACCATAATCCATAACCATTAGTCATCTCTCTATTGTCGTATATATATTATGCACACATGCAAAACATAATCAGACGCTTACAGAAGCAGGTGGCCGTGCCTCCGTTTTATGATATCCAGTAGGTGGCAGTCTTGCTCTGCACTACAATTTGTAAACCATAATCCCTTACAACAAAAAACTTAACGAGCCTCCAACGAAACATCATATTTGCTTAACATGACACGCATGCACCTACTCACTCACGCAAACAGAATTATTTTTCTAATACTCCAAAATTAAAGTTACATAAACACAATTTTAAATAAAAAGTGACAAATAATCTTTCAACAAGATGAAATACAATTCATGCTTCGGTGAATGATTAATGATGTGGTATAAATATACAAAAAAGATTTAACTAATAAGGAGGAACAATAACAATACATTCCCCTGACAACACCATGATGTTGTCAAACGTCACGTGTCATGACTTTAAACCCCAACAGCATTATAAACCTAACTGTAAGATGTATAATGATGGTATTTTTGAAGATCATCCAACAGTGAACCAATATTGACAGGAGAGAAACTAATTGCCTATAATTTAGTTTTAGATCGACCTTAAGTGACATTCACTTTCATTTCATTATTATCTCTATTTTGTCTGAGTTTCCCCTCACACACTCTCTACCTATTTTCTCCACATTTTCAGGGTGGTCTCGCCTCCCTCCAGCTTTACCAGTCTGTGTACTTACATTCTCTTTCTCTTCTACATCTCTGTAACCCTTGTACCCTGTTATTTTTCTCTCCTGTGACAGGGGGCAGACGAGCGGTGTGGTCAGTGAAAAACCGACCGAGATTTCCTGGTACAAAACACGGAAGGCTAAAACTATAAACTAAAAAAAGAACATGAAAAAGGAAATAAATAAAAAGTACTTAGGAATATCCTCTCTCTCCCTCTCTCTTGGTAATTTGGACTGGTAAGAGGGCTCTGCCCTTATAAACCAATGAGATCCTCTGAGTTGGGCAGACCATGGCCATTAAAATTTGACCCTTTTTCATTCTTTTCCAAGGGCTCAGTAAATCTGTTCTCCCTCTTTTCATTCTCTCCCTATCAGGCTGTCTGCGATCCTGCTCTTCGGCTGACCCAGAGGACCAGCTATGAAAGCGAGAATGAGAGAATACTAGACATTTTGAAGCAATGGTAAGAGGCTTGTTAAACAACAGACCAAAGCCTTTTTCTATTAACCATTTAGTGCCCAGATCTAATGAAAAAAAGGGGCTCTTATGCCTAGTAAGTACCACATGAAACAGCTGCCCATTAGTGAAGCTCTCAGCCCTAATATTTACTAATAAACCAAAATATTATGAGGACAAAGTGAAAAGGAGTGAGAGAGTAAGAACATCGCAAGCCTGGGTCTCAGAGATCGTGAAGCCGTCTGTATTGATCCGGCTGGTTAACCAGCATCTCTCTCTAGGCTTGTGACAAAGCACATGTCTCCCTGTTGCTCCGGCTCCATGGGTTGCTGTGTTCGCCTGAGCTCTGAGTAGGAAAAGCTTTAGGGAGACAAGCTGCAGGGGCAAGATTAGCCAAGGATGATCCACATAGAAGCCCCAGTAATGGTTACCTCAGGAAGTCGACCTACCCCTTCTTGGGAAGCCCCTACTATCTAACCAGCAGGGCTGAGGTAAAGGAGAGTCAGCTGATTCAGAAAGCTTTAACTTTCACACAGGGAACATTTCTTTGGAAAGATCTACTACAACAATGCATTGAGGTTTTCTTAAGGATCCAGATTTTATGTTGGGCACACTATGATATCGTTTTATTATTAATGAAATTGTATGGCAAACAATAAGGTTTGTAAATTCATACATTTGAATGTATTTACTTTACCATAAACTGAAAAGGCACAATCAACTATATAAAATGAATATTGTATATAAAAAATATTCAAAAGTTGTTTATGCTGTTTACTTTCCTATCTTAAATATGCACAATTGTATGGTTATTAATTGTTATTCAAACTGCAGCCCACTAACTCAAATCCACTGTACCATACATTAAAACGCAATAATACAATATTTAACAGCCTGCAGAATAAGCCGTGTCCTTCACTACATTGACAGGGTATTACTTTATTTGTCATTAACCATGTGAATTGTGCAACGCTTGATGCTACAGAATCTATAAGCACCTGATGATGTATGAGGCACGGTGACCTTCTGAGGCTTTAAAACCGCAGGGTCAAGAACACCTGCCACTTCCTGTTTTAGAGCTACTGTGGCACATACATAAGGAACCAATACACACATACACGTTGATAAGCATTTTTGCTGATGTTATGCTCAAGTTGCGGTCATACTCCAATTTTCAATTTGGATTCCTGAGAGCATGTAAGCCCCCATCTGTGTGATATATGATTTGAGAGCACTTGTAATGTCTGCTAATGATTTAATGATTCAGGCTTTGCTGTAACAGAGGCAGTTCTGAGTCAGATTGCAATTGAGCTACTCCATTAGTTTGTTCAACCCGAATTTTCCAGTCAAAAAAAAAGAAAAAGGGCTTGCCTGTACTGATGCAGTGAGCCATTTTGCAAGGAGCTTGTAATGTTTGTAAAATATATGCTGTGCATTTAAGTATATGTCAACTTCTGTTTTAATCACAACAGGTTAACTGTGCAGCAAAAGGGATAAAAGAGACAGAAAGAACAATGTCTGCAGCTTCCACATTAAAGCAATAATCCCCAAATTTACAGCTATAATCGTTCAAAACTAAGAACAACTTCGGCGTGCAGCTAATCAGCCTTGATTTTCAGCTAATCAGCTTGGCTCTGTCCAATCATGCACGAGCTGTCGCTAATTTGCCTGTGTAATTCTAATCTTCTCATTTATGAGTAAAAGTGAATAATATCACGCCAGGTGCTTTGTTTGCTAGCCTCACACAGAGATAAACGCCACAGGTCAAGAACAAAGTTTGACTGTCACATTGAAGCTACTTTGGAAAGAAACCTGACAGATATTCTGTGGGGATTATGCTGTAAATTTGACAGGCGTTCTGAAATGCTTTTGCAAATAGTTTTGGCAGGTAATCTGAGTAGACACTCGTGGTAGGTTAGGAAAACAAGCATACTAGAAGGGTGTAGTTGATATGATCAGACAGAAGTATTTGGCCTAAGATTCAGCTGTAATGCTAAAACCATTGGAGGCTTAATCAGAGAGACTACACTAGACTAATTAAGCACCAACGATTCCTAACGAGTAGCTGATTGGTTCTCATAACAGTCTTAACCCATCCATATCCCACAAATTACAGCAAGCAAACAGGAAGTTTCAGGAAGCATTTTGTGTTTTGATACCTGGATGTCATGTCAGTATTAACATAATGGGTGCACATGATTGGGACAACAATGTTGTGAATGAACTCAAGATTTAACCAGTTTGAGGCAACAGAACAGGGAAAAAATAATATTTCCCATTATTCTTTGTGGCTGCACAAGGACAAAGTACAGTTACAACACCAATAATGGAACAAATGTACATTCTTTGCTCTCCATTTGTTATACAAGTGCTTAAAGTCCTGTGTCTGTTGGTAAGTAAAAAGAAATATGAAATTGCATATTTTTCTTTAATCTAAAATCGCTCTTACATGCACATTGTAATTATGACTGCTGAGTTTATAAGTGCAAACTTTCCAGGAGGACTTTAAGGCAACACTGATTTTGTTTTGTTACATTTGTGTTGTGTGTGTCAGCAATTAGCATAAACGTGCATGCACATTTATGCTAATCGCTGACACGCACAACACAACTGTAATATAAACTCTGCAATCGCAGCCCACAAACGATTGGACATGTATGTAACATGCACACTGGTCCCAAAATGTGTGCCTAGAAAGACAATATGAGCTAACAAATGACAAGTTTGGAGTGGGGATAAAAAGAGGAAACCAGTAGAAGAGGGGAAACAAATGTGAGGGCTATCGTGCATGAAATTAAAAAGATACCTCAAAATAGTCCTGCCAGGCAGAATGTTTTACGACCTCACACACACACTTCACCTGTTCTCCTTCCTTTTCCAGCACACTATCTTTGACATCCCCTTGCACCCACAAACTCATGGTCTCATGTCTTCCCTCATGTATTTTCTATTATATTGAGAGTGAACCTTCTTTGCTCTTAACAAAGTCCTCAAGAATCCTCTTACAAAAGCACCCTAACCCACATCTTTTCTCTACTTTTCCCCTGGGTGGGAGTGAGCTGTGTGGGGGGAATAATATGCGGCTTGCTAACCTTTACACAGCGTCCATTCAGATCCCCCCTCAGGAGCCAGTATTCATGGCTTTATGTTGTGTTACAAGAGTTGGCAGTGGTCAACAGGAGACAGATCAATATCAGGCCTAACTTTACACTCTCTCTTAAAATTGGTTTTACAGTCCGTCACAGCGAGACCGTTCACCAAATACAGAATGATATGAACAGTGAATTCAAACGAAAGCCTGGTTATTCTTGTTTAATTTCTGATTTCATGGACATGTTTAAACATTAACCATTGTAAAACAATATTTAGATTTAGAAAAGCCTGTTGTTGTTAATGGTTACAAGGGGATTGAGTGGTAGAAGCTAATAAACTATATAAACTACTCAGCACTGTCCAAATCCTATATTCTGTGTTTCTATTTGAACAGTCAGAATTTTCAGCTTTTTAAGATTTAATAAACTTTAAATGTATGTCAGTTCCACAACTTTGTTGAGATAAGGGTGTGTGATGTTAACATGGCAGCAACCTGACAGATGCACAGATGTTAATGATAAACATTCACTTGTATGCAAATAAAAGGCATCAAGGAGTCAATTTTCCTATGTGTGATAAAACGTGTTTTGCCAAGTGTTTGGAAAGGTGGATGTGTAAAACACTGTAAATGATCTTCTTTGATAATTGTACACCTGCAAACAAATGCGTCCATTGGATACCATTGTTTATCCTACACAATTTGGTTGCTATGAGAAATCTTGATTGACAATCATAGTAGATAATGATAATGCTTATTGCAGATGAGCATCAAGCAGTGGAATGTCTGTGGAAGTCAGAAATATTTACACTATATATACTACACACACACACATACATACATACATAAATCATAACACCAAAGCCAATCAGAACACATTTAATTTTAATCAGTGTGGGTAGCAAGCCAGCGCAATTCATCAGAAACAGAAGCTGAGTGACTGTCAAAATGTCATGTTGGTCATGATCAGGGCTGGTTTATGATTAACAAGGGCAAAAATAGATTTAGCAGTTTTCACTCTGTTGCTCAGCACCTAGTTAGGACACAGTCTAATGACAATCTTTGGGACAAATGTAAACACTGGTATATAATGGTGGTTACATCCTTGCTTACAGCATTCCAAAGGCAATACCTTTAACATCCAGGAGAAAGGGTATTAGACCCTCGGGCCCCCAGCGTATAGGATGGACAGCCATGGGCTGAGGGAAGGGCTTCAAGAGCCTGGCTATTGAGAAGAGCTATGAGCCTCCACCCTGATGAAGACTGTCGTGTCCTGATATGAAGTATGTACGTGTCAGATCTTTCAAGATGTATTAGCCACAAGTCCTAGACTGCATTGGCAGGAGGGACCTAATGAAGTAGCCAGCACACACACCCACACACACTCTCTTTCTCTCTCTAAGCACCAGCAACCAAGTTGATAAGCGGCAGACCTGCTGACTGAAGTAGATGGAAAATGTTAAGAGTAATGTGTGAATGTAAAGGTCAGATGGGCATTTTGTATCACTCAGTGGAAGAGTTGAGGGATGCTGCATTCTCGCCCCGGGGCCAGCAGGTGAATGTGGAACTGATGTGTTCCAGGGAGCTGTATTATATTAGAGGGCCAGTGTTCCTAATGCGTACGTGTCTAGGTTTAAACGCAACAGATTCGGAACAGGTTTTTAAGAAGAGCCAAAAGCCTTAAAATACGAGCAAACTTAACACTGAAAGCAAGATGGTAAGGCCAAGATTGAAGCCTTGTTGAGTACTTGAGGGCCCAGTTTTATTGAAGGCCACTTCAACAGTTAAATACTTCCTTGCAAATGTTTATATTATACAACTGTACCACACGCTCCTCTCCTGTCAGGTAGACTCTTAAACTCTCCTGTTAAATACAAACTATTTGCAGGTTTTAAGTTGTATTCCTTTGAATATCCACATTATAGGACTGACAAAAACAAAAGAAAGTAGTTTGTTTTATGTCGACAGCTTTTCAGCAAACACGAGAGTCCTGAAGTGGAATCAAAGCTTTGTTTGAGGAAGATCAAAGTCTTATTGATCCTCACGTCATTATATGGAGAACACCTGATGAGACACGTACTTCCTCTCCAATAACAGCCATTTATAGTCTAAAACATATAGTCTTCTATTCAACATCAGCGTCATGTGGTTATTTAATACAATGGTTGAAAATCCGCTTATCATATCTTACTCGATTTGATCTCCAGCCTCCGAGAATATACTGTATGTTTTTATGTGATGTACTGTACTTGGATTGTAGTGTTACCTGCACAGATAGACATAATGTTGACATTAGGCAGCAGTCACCTGTGGCAAAACTGACATATTGCAATGAGATGTGTACGATTGTCTCGACATGTGGCATTACCAACAGTCTTGAAAGATCATTTGCTCAGTCATCTGTCAGTGACTCCAGGAACGGGGCATCTCTGCAGACATTATGTTATGACAGTGTCATCTATATGACCAAATTAATAGGTCCACCTGTGCCCCTGCGCACCCTCAACAGCATCTCACATTAGAACAAGGTTAATAATATATCACAACATGAGTTTTATTCTGGCTGATTTACTGATCATCACAATCCTGTGACACTTACTGTAAGACTTGTGACTAATGATGAGAATTGTATGAAATTCCGGTTCCAATTCTGATTCCACCCAAAAATCCCGTTAGCAATTCTTGTAGTTTTTGAAGATGAGTCCACCATGCCCAGGGGAATATATAATTGGTCTTAGCTACTGTATATATTCAACAAATATTCCGAGTATATTCACTACATACCAGGCAAAAAAATAGTACTTTGTATTTTTACTCTACAAATTTATATGTGAATAAGCAGCTAGTAATGTACTTATTTAATTTTTAAATAAATGACTATAAAAGATTAATCTGTTGACTGATTCAGCCTGTAACTGAGTAATTAGTAATCAGAATAATTCAAATACATCTGAATATGTTAATAAATCAGAAGCTTTTGTTTCCAAATTCCTAAAATCAGATAATCCGGGCGTTCTGCATGTTGTGTGCAACCATCAAATTAATTGTAGCAGAAGAATGTGTATATTGCTTTGTATTTGTTTGTAGCATCTACTTTCTCTCATCACATTTATATGCAAGCTCACAACTCAACTAAAACATAATTCCTTTAACCGTGGTGCTGTAGATTTAGATGTAGTGCAGGAAAACCTGTCAAGACGGAACCAAATTCCATGAAAACTCTTCACATTCTAAATTCCGAACCAGTTCTCAGTTCCTACTTGCAGGTGAACTGTTGATCTGAGGTTACTTTTGCCTAACAAATACAAACGGACACAGTTAATCAACCTTGACTAATGGTGAGCCATGGATGAAGCAGTTGAGGCTTGGCTGGCTCTTCTCTTTTACATTTTTCTCCCTGCTGAAGTGAATCAAGCAGAGATAACTTTCATACTGCCTAATCTGTTATGAACTCAGGCCAAGCCTGAAAGCTTTCAGGTGTGTGTATGCTTGTGCTACAGACTATTTCAGTAATAACAGGCAATTTGTCTATTAAAATTGACATCACTGACATAAGTGATACAATTATCGATACTACAGCTTGGCTCAGTACATAGAGTAATCTTAAAAGGCATTTCAGTGAGTTTTAGCACTTTAGCACTAGTACTTACAGACCTTACAAAAATATGAACAGTGTGGCCTCAGTGTCAGAGGCTTGCTTGAAACCCAGCATTAAATAATCTGTTTCTGGTAAGTGAGACAGCCTGTGTAGCAATAAAAAAGGCCCCAGGACAGGTAATGCACTCAGATTTGCTGATAATTTTTTGCAGTATTATTAATGCTGTTCTTTCCCATCATAGCAGACCCCTCAATGAGTTTATTGGAAACCTAACAAGATGATATACTGCCATCTCAAAAGGCTTTCATATCTCTAAGATTAATGTTTACTTGTGTGTGTGTGTGTGTGTGTGTGTTTGTGGGTTGCAGGGTGAAGGCTAGCGATGGTACAACTTTCATAGTTGCAGAAAAATGACTCTTTTATGAACAGGCAAAATTCTGTTTAGAAGGCCAAATTGGCAAAGAAAAAGTACATTGCCATCAAATGATTCTTGGGAATTAATGAAGCAAAGAGGAAAGGTTATGTTTTGCATTCAATCTTTGTACTGTTCAACACCTTGCTTATGTCTTTTTTTCTTTTCGTTTTAAGTGGACCAGCCTTTGATCAGGAAGCGTTAAGATTTGAAAATAAGCTCTAGGCTTTTTAGAAATCTAATAATGAGATGATGAAAAGTAGCTAGTTTTAATAGGAAGACGTTGGAAGCATTCCAAGTGCTGATGACACTCAGGGTAAATCCAGAAGGATAACAACCTCCTAAAACACATCGAGCCAGCAAGGCTAAAAATGTCCATCAATCCGATGAAAATAACTCCAGAGAGACTCGCGTTTGAAAGAAAGGTGGAGTAAGCTAAACTTCTGTGAGAAAAGTGCAGTTTTAAGGAGAGACGGAGTGAGAGACAGGAGAATTCTGGGACGGGGATGTGAAGTATTGCGGGTTTCTGCTGTGTGAGAGTGCTATTGGTTTGAAGGAGAAGGTCACGGCTCTCAGTGCTGTGGCCATAATTAAAGCCCATGTCCACGCAAGCACAAGTGTCTTGTCCTTGTGCTGAGTGGAGCAGTCAAAGACTGGGAGACTTTGGCCATGTGCACAGTGCAAAATTTTATTTATTTTTACAAATTTTGCTTTTCATTTTGTACAATATAAGAGTGTTGAGATCTTGCCTTATAGCCAGGATAAAAGGCAGAGTGCTTGGAATCAACTCTGTCTCTTGACTGTAAGAGATACATCTTTGGCCACAATTGACATCATTGACAATTGCATCTTTCTGACATCTGAAATCAAAATGAGCACAAACCAAAGCATTTCTTGAGCCAATGTAGGGCATGTTTCTTCTTAAAAAGTGTTTGAAATCTGTCATGGCTGTGCAACAGAGAGAATGTAGACTGCTTGGTCATTTTAATCATGATATACGATCATAACACGAAGGCAATGATAAATAATAAAATATTCATATTGCATATTATATAAACAAGCTCCTTTCCCACCAAAACATAACACACATATGTAACATGCATCATCAGTTGCTGTGCTTCTATTGGTTCTTTATTAGATCCAATTTTGTTAGGCTGTCATAGGAGCGATCCCACTGATCATCACACCGTCTGTGATTCAAACACCTTGAATTGGCTGCTGATGTCACATTACAGTAAGTGATGAAAAACTGTTGATTTTGCCCAATGAAAATACAGTTTCATAATTTGTCTCAGAGAGCAAAATCATGAAAAAATTTAGTGTGCACCAGACCTGAGAGAGAAAGAGAGAGAGAGAGAGAGAGAGAGCGAGCAGTGGAAATATTGCCTGACATTTAAACTTGAATCCCACAGGACAATGTCGTACATCCTGAAGCACAAACTCAGAGGAGCACAAAGAGCACATGAACAATACAAATGTACAATCCCTATCAATAAGATCCACCTTTTTACCATTGTGCTATCTTGAACCGGTCCAACAGAACCCCCGAATGTCAGTCAGTCAGAGCCTGTCAGGTGTGTGTTCTGTATGTGCCCTCACACTCAAATGTCCTTACTAAAACCCACCAGGGGCTTCTGTCATTAGATAAAGCACCGGATAAAAAGAAAGTCATCCATAAATACATGAGTGAAGAAGATATGAGCCGGATCTCTCTGCTCCACTCACTGACCTACAGCAAGAAAGAGTTCAGTCTCCTAAGAGAGTGACGTGTTCTATATCTTAAGTGCTGTTCTTAGATCAGCCCTGGGCTTTCAAAACTTTCTCATCACCACATGCTTAAAAAAGAGACAGCAAGGGTATTAACACACCTAAAGGCCATTCCACACCGAACACAGCACCAGAAA
>JAZGTK010000795.1:0-52345 GCA_036877625.1 Ambastaia sidthimunki
AAAAAACTAAAATAAATAAAATACATGTTTACAAAAAAACGTTTAGGAACGTTTTCACACGCGCGGCCATTTTTGTTATTTATTCAAAGCGCAAAGACCTAACGTGTCCCTTCCCAAACACGACAGGACGTTTGGATAGAGAAGAGGCTCTTATGGAAACATCCTGCGTCGCTCGAACCCGGTGCCGTCCAGACGCTCGCGCTGCGCGTGAACGCACAATTCGTGCGTGAACGCGCTGAAAAAGGACAGCTCGAGGGGGCTGGACTTCGAGGGCAAAGTCATTTCTTCCAAAAGTGTCTCTTTTTTAAGCGCATTTGCTGTGACTTTGAAACGAAGCAGAACTTTTCCCGATCCACACGTTGCAGAAATGTGATATTTGCACTCACCTTGTGTTTGCAAGGTTATTCCGAGTCCTCTCCGGGCGTCCCGGTCCGATATTTAAAAGCTCGCAGTTGTAGTGGGTCCCGTGGCTAACTATTCGGACACACACGATGCCAATCAAACCCCAAGCCCCGCCTTTTTAGTGACGTCTGCAGTGGTGGGCCAATCAGAACTCGGCGTGAGGTCATCGCGTCTCCTTCTCGCGGGAGATTATGTTTGTGGTCGCATGAATGCGATCGCAATGGTAAGAAAGTGTTGAGCTATTTGTGTGTGTATGCTGTACTTAATAAAAATGAATACAATTTGTGTTTATATTTTTGAGATGTAAAAGAAACACATGCACTTAACTTAAAGCTTTAGTTTACAGGGGACAACCGAGAGTTGGCGAATCTCCGCACTATTTGCATTTAATTTTCACAGGCAAAGTTTGTTTTGCCAGCATTTGGCATTACAGTATCTTTGTTTAAAGCGAAAGAGACGAACAATATATAGCTCATACTTTTATTATTTGCCTTTATTATATTGTCTGCGGTTGTTCTTTGGTTGTGATATATTACCAGACCTACGCATTATGTATATACTGACTACAGAATCGTATACATAATATTAAGAAGTCAGAAAACAACTGGAAAAATTACAGAAAATAGACAAGGAAAAAATAGTTTGTCGAAGTCCCACAAGAGGGCGCACTTTCTACATTACAATATCATCTCTCTACAGTGTCCAGGGCGAAGAGTTGAGATTCAAGCGCATCTGGAGACAAGAAACACATCTACAGTGGCGTAAAATAAGTGTAATTGTACTTGGGTAAGTATTATGTGCGCTTTTCAGTTGGCTAGTATTAATACAGAGTATTTATAGTCTTGTTTACCTAATTACACGTAAAGGCAAAAAACATCCTTCCCCTACAAATGCATTATTACTTTAATAATACATAACATTTGGCTAGATGCGTTTACCTCGAACTGAATAAAACTTTAACCTGTATCAGTGCCAATATTTTAACTTATATTAATAATTTAACTTACTGTGTACAATTTCTCTTTATGTTCTACACCTCTGGTCATTTTATAGTGACCTGGACAAAGAGAGCTTGGCATTGTTCACTGTATTTTTTGGAGAAGAAGGTTCTTGCAATTGATAAGAAACTTCTGAAAGTGATCTGTGTTTCATTCTCTAGGTAAGTGTTAGGCATCTCCTTGTTCATATAGTTCTGTTCTATAGTTCCTTTTCTATAGTTCTTCATATAGTGCAGGTATAGTTCTTGATGAACAGAGCATTATCTATACTATATACTATACTATATACGATACTATACTTTAAGGGTAAATTTACAGACTCAATAATGGCCAATTGCATATCATTGATAAACCTTTTTAAAGCATTGTGCCACTTTGCATACGTTTTAGATAAATTTGGTTTCCTGAGTTTGTTGAGGTCTAATCTTCTGTAATAGTTGTAGATAGCAGGATATACACATTATGTCAATACTAGAAAAGATTTGTAACATTATAAGTGAGCACTTGGCCTTGGTGAAGTTCATGAAAACAATCTGGAAATATTGAACAACCACCAATGTTTTTTTTTATTTTATTTGCTGTTAACAATATTAGTTTTCAGTTAGTCTGCTAAGGATTAATCTTCCATCATCTTCAGAGGTCGGCATTTGACATTTTTCTTTATAGAAATATTATAAGCTTATTACATTTTAAGCTTGTTAGTTTCACATGGCAGAAAGCCACAAAACAGAACTATAAGCCACTGAATCCATAAAAATAAAAAATTAGCATATGAAGAGGATCACTGCTTACATTTATACAGCTTTCCACGTCACAGATTCTTCACATGCGTGCTGAATAGCATTGATCTTTGTGACATCATGTGTAGTCTACATACCGTCTGTTTCTAAAGCTTTCATTTTAGCACGTACAGTTCCTGATTGGTTTTGTTTTAATTGATAAGGTTTGGCTGTGTGTACTTTGCAAAATGTTTTTTAGGTGTCTGCCATTTCTTATAAAATTGGTGTTTGATTATGGTGATTAGAAACAGTTTCATTATTATTTTATGCTAATGGTGTCATTGTTTATTTTGTTGCAGTTGTCAGAGCTAGTCTGTCTAAAACTGTTCGCTTCAATTTGACCATCTAATCAAACTTTTTGTACAATCAGTTATTGGCCAACAGGTTAATTTGATCATTTGCAATACAAAAATGAAAAAATTCAAACTTCACGGTTAACCTATGATTATTCTTTAATTCATTATTTAGTCTGAGAACAATGAATCTCTAAAGACATTGCATGGGCGTTTTAAAAGCATTGTATTACCGTTTGAATTAAACATTTTCATAATAGCTCCTCTTCTGCTTGTAATAACTTTCTTTTTGTTTTCAGTTTAATTAGTATATTCTTAAATATGACTGACATGTCTTTATAGAGGGAGGAACGAAAACAAAGGAAAGTCTTTGAAATAGTGAATTTTATTATCACAGTTATAGCGTACAGTCAGTAATGTTCTCTATTGATATTTGAGGATACGGGAACAATGGACACACTACTGGTAATCTTTGTACAGTCAGCCTAATGTCTGATTGATCTTTGATGAGTCTACAGAGAGCACAAATGTCAACAAGACTGTATTAAACACAACTATATATGCTGGATCGTTTCACACAGATGGGTACTTGTATACAGACACTTTTCCTGTTCAGTGATTTGTTGTGTAATAGTTATTTTAATGGTTTTCATTCTCCTGATTGTGGCTCCGGTCCTTCACAGTAAGTTGTTGATCCTGATGATTCAAAGGATTTTGATTTTATGAGATCTGGTTGCCGTAGTAACATTGAATAGTTAACAGGATGACACACGGTTGTTATTAGGTTAACACAATTTCTGGGATCACCACACCAAATGGTCCTCATATCTGTGAATAGAGATAAAAGTTAATAAATGTTAATCAGTGAACAAAAATGTATCTGCATTATTGCATGAACGCTGGTCATTACATGATCGTGTGCTGAAATCAGTTTTTATTGTTTATTTAAGAATGGTGAGTGGAAAACAATGGCACATAATCACAATACTGTCCTGATAGAATAATCGGTACTATCATTTTTATTTTAAATTACCTGGACTGGGGGTGGGCTTCTGTTTCACCAAGCAGAAGATCTGAAATTAAGGTATCCGAACTGGACCTTTTACCATACCTGTGACAGAACAAAACAGTCAAGATCCCATAGTTTCCTATACAAGGGAACTTGTAAGCTGAACTTGTAAGATATCCTTGTCTTTTCAGAGCATTTTGTTTAGTTCTGTCTGTCATTAGCATTGCATTTGTAACTGTTCAGAGAAACTCAGAAGTCTATATTATTTTACCAAAGATATTTTGCTGTATTTTTCATTATGGCAGTAGCTGAAACGCATTCACCAAAGAAATGTTGTAATTACAAACCTGTGGCTCGCTGTTTCAACACAAAGAAATACATTTACAGCCCTGTGGGACAGTTGACTAGAGAATCAACGGGGTTTATTTGTGGATTAATACCTTGCTTTTGAAAAAAAAACTATACAGGGAAAAATCTTTGTTCCCAGATGCTTTAATGTAGATTTTCAAAAACACAGATTTAAAGCATGCTGCTTTTTCAATAATACTTTAAAAGTCGCTTTGAGAGGGAAATAAACTCTTATTTTGAGCAGTAGCTTGTATATTGTGGATGGTAAGGCGCTCACCTCTGCCGTGTGATGAGGTTGATGTAGTGTCTCAGTGCTGAGTAATATTTGGCGAGGTCCTCCGCGGGCGCGTCCTCTCCCGGGTTGTCGGGTTTTGTCGGATAACCTTCCGTGAGAGTTCCCAAACAGGAGAACAGGAGGAAGGCACACGCTGCCCAGCCGATCCACAATTTCATGTTGGGATGCATCTGGGATTAAACACAGCCAAACAAAGTGTTAAACGCGACAAACTAAAAGACAAACTTTAAAGATCTCATTAAAAAACTGACAGCAAATCTTAATAGTAGTATTAACAACTAAATCTTAATACGAGTTAAAGACATCTATACTGGCTATTTAAGATAATAGTTTGTGGTATACTTTTAAAAATTAAAACAAAATGTTCAGTACATTTAAAGAATAAACAAACATCGCCTGTTTAATTTTTAGGAAGACTTAGGATCCTAAACTTTGTCTAGACTGAAATGGCAAAAGGTTAAAAAAGTTTTTTTTTTAATTAAAAGCATAAGATATAAATAGTGGACCTACATTGCCGTGAACGAGATCTTTGCACTTCTTGCTCGGTGGGTGTCGACTCAGATTTGCTGGTTTGGAGTCGCGCGTCGTCTGGTTTTATACCTGTGCGCTCGTACACACACGAGCCCACGCGTCAGCGAGCGCGACTCTTTTTGACGCGCGTGAGCCCGCGTCACGGATTAAATCCTCTGTCATCGCTGCTTTACAACGCACACAATTCCTGTTTGGTGCTCATTTAAATGTGTGGGCGCTTGTGGGGACGCGATTTTGCGCTAAACACAAGACTTGTGTAAAGAGGAGCTATAATCTGAATTTGCCCTATAAGAGGGGCTTCGGCGACCACCAGATGTTCTTATGATAATGCACAAATCTTTACACTTTTTTTAGACTGTCTTTACTTTAATTTGACATTTTGACCTGTGGTAGTGTACACAGGTGGGGTATATGTGTATATATCATTGCTTCAGCCAAAAAACGAAAGCATCTAAAACACTATGCATACACAATGTGTCTTTTTGGATCCCATCAAAATGAATGATAAAATACACTTTTGAAATGGAGAGGAAATGCAAGGCTTGAGATTGACTCAGGCATGATATGAAACCCGTTCAAAATGCATTCGTTTTGCCCGATGTGGGGAAATACGGACGTGTCCTTCAGCCATAAGCTGAACGGGTTAAAGCTACAAGAGAAGATATTTGAGAGACACAGAAACTGATTTCAGATCTGTGGCGTCTCAGTATGGGTGCAATTTTGAGTCACAGATCCCAGCATTTATTTGGTAATACCGTCGTTTCAATGGCATTGCAAACATCCAGGCAGCTGGCTTTTTGTGAGCTTTTGTAGCATCATATGCCACATCATGGCTTTGCTCTCCTAAAAAATCTTTTTACTGTAACCTGCTTTTCTGCTACAGTTTATCTGAGTATGTCTGAATCTACTGCAAACTTCACGGTAAAGAACGCAGCCCTCAAAGGCAAACTGTACTATTCAAGAAAATGACAATAGTGATAATACACTTCTGGTCTTGATAATTGAGGCTGTTTTGTCATAAGAACAATTCTGTGGTGCTACAGTAGAATGCCGTCCTTTGTCATTAGCAACTGAAGATAATTATGTGAACAATCAATGTTGTAATTGTTGTTTTATGGGGAAGTTTGTCCTGTCTGTCTCTTTCTCTCTGTTTCTCTCTCTCTCTCTCTCTCTCTCTCTCTCTCTCTTTCTAATGAATAGTGTGTATAGAGCTTTGAATGTTGGGTTTCTAGGTTTTATGGGGACCTTACGTAAACATACTTTTTATACTGTACAAACTGTACATTCTATCCCCCAAACACAACCTTCACAGAAAACTTTTAAAATAAAAAAAATGTCCTTTTTATTATGATTTATAAACTGTTTTCCTCGTAGAGACATGTGTGTGCGTGTGTGTGTGGGGTTTACATTTTAAGAAGCAATGTTGTCAAGAGAAGCAAATGAAAGCTGGAAGCACATGACAGAATTCCTGGTACTGTGGGGACATCTGTCCCTTCTAGTGCTTTGCCCTCGGGCTTCAGCAAGTCTGAGGTTCAGGGTCAAAGGTCAGAGACAGAGGTAGGATATAACTTAATAAAACCTGCGTCTCTGTCTGACCAGTGCAATGACTTTGAGCTGTCAATCCAATAATGTCTGTCAAGAAAGCAAGTAAACTGGGGATATGAAATGCAACATCAAGTTGATTTCTATACATAAACATCTCAGTTTAAACATCTCAAAAGCATCTTATAAACGTCTTAGACCATAAATTTTCATTAGTATTTTCATAAGCATTTTCAGTGTTTTAAACCACTTGTGCTCCACAGATCTGCAGAGTTCATCTTCAGCGCTAATGAATCTCACCTGATGCAGCTAATCAGATTCTTGGGACTGAGAGAAACATCAGGCAGGTGTGTTGGAACAGGCTGGAGCTAAACTCTGCAGCTCTGTGAACCTCCAGAAACATGTATTGGAGACCCTGACTTAGATATTGCCAAACAGAACAGCATGTTTTTCTCCTAAATGGTAAAACTTACCTTCTGATTACACATAAACCTGACTTAGCTTATATTTCTCACATTTGAATCATTGCCAGTGTATAGTTTCAGCAGACTGCATACACACTTTAGGAAATTCTCACACATAAACATCAAGATGGGTTCCTTGAAGTTTCTTTCATTACCTAGAGGTTAGTTTTTGAAAAAGCAGTTTCGTTCACTTACGCACATGATTGGCTGACTCACTGTGAGCAATTACTGTTCTTGTTTTCTTTCCTGCTCTCTGTATCTTCTTAAACTTGTTACATAAAAGCTTTTATGTTAAAGAAAGGACTTAAAGAAAAGCTGAATGAGAGGTCCGAGATAAGAGCGTCAAGCTAATTTCTCTCCACTCAAACACAATTTGTCCCTTTTCTCTCTTTTCTACCTGTGTCTCTCTCTCTCCCTCTCTCTCTCTTCTTATCTCTTTCAGAGAGGTTTTACAATGTCTCATTAATCCATAAAAAGGATTCACTGAAACGTCACATAATGTTCTTTTGTTTTAATGAAGCAGTCGGTTTCTTTCCTGTTCATAATTAATTGTCTTTGTCCATTTTTTCCACCCATTTCCTGTTAGTTTGGCCCGCAAACTCAACATGGTCTCATAAGAAATCAGCATTAGCAGGTCGAATCAATCTTTCTGAATTTCTGAACCTGGACTCAAACTGGAATTTCGACTGGAAAGAACAATTTTAGGAGGCACAAAATTCAACCAATTTCAGGAGGCACAAAATTAAACCGACTTCATGCGGAATCAGTCTGTTACGGTACCTGAGAGAGCACGTAACCAATAAGAGGCCAAATTTAAATGTTTTGATGCACAAACGACAGAGATCGTCTTCTATTACCTCAAACTTATATTGATTTGCACGGCTTGTGATTTCACGCTTGCTTTTGTGTCACCGCTCACGCGCGCAGGCTTGAATAAATAACAACACCAATCCGACAGTCTCTGTTCCATTCCTCACTCCTCCTCTTCCTCCAGTTCTTCAAAGCATCATTGAGCAGAATAAAGGATTGGAGAAGAGCAGGAGCACCTCAAGTCACAGTAACACAGTTCCAGCCTCGATTCGATTTTCAAGCTTTTTAACAGAGAAATTGAAAAAGCAATCGTTCTGACGCACTTTTAGGTCTCAGTGCTTTGATTTATGGTAATTGATGTTGTTCTTTTCGACATCACACAAAAAGTCCATGACAATTGTTGAAGCAATCTGTCAGGCTCACGGGAGACAGAAAGGAGACGCTCTTGATGCGACACTTTGCGAGACTTCAATGCAATTCAGTGTAATATAAATAGACCATTAATAAAGTCTGAACAGAAGTGCTTTGTGATTAGTTTGTTGGACATCTATAGAGTTCCTGACTTTGTATAGCAGGTGTACGGCCTGGTCACGATTTAAAATGAAGCAGTTTTGAAATGTCTTTGATTGACAGCTACATGTATGAAGAATATGGGAGTTATAACCTTACATACAATAAACTAGCGATGAATATTTTTCTGGTCTATTTTCTTTCCTCTTCTGTTCCTCTATAAACACCTGTCAATCACGGCACCATGACGACTTCCACAGCAAATAACACATCAGTTGCTCCTCAGAAGGGTTTCCATGGCAAGGAGATTAGACTCGACTGTGGAATATAGCAGAAGCCATAAAGTTTTTTGAAGTTTGAAATTTTGAAGTTTCTCTTTTAGCATGTTTTTAAATGGTTTCCACTGGTGGGATAAAGGTGGTCGTGATCCAGGGTAACATTACTATTGGTTGTTTTTTGGCAAATCATCTGTCCCAGTGGCTGGCTTTTATTAACATTAACTCTCTTTTTTATAATGTTTTAATATTTTTATCATGTCTTAATTATTTACTTTTGCTACTTTTAAATGTTTCGTGCTTAGATTTTTTTGTTTCAGAAATTACAAGTTTCCCAAAGCAGTGGTGTTTTATTTAGCTCCAGATCATGTATTTTTTCTTTTTAGGTGAGTGAACAGCATGCTTAAGATGAAAGATCTGATGTCTGATGAAAACAAACAGTAGACTTGAACAGAACATTTTTATTGTATTTCCAGTAAGTTATGATTTTGTCAGCTTTTGCAAGAACATGTATATTTAGGATATGAAAGACCCTCAGCAAGACAAATGATTCAAATTGTGATGCATATATCCACTTTTAAAAAGATAAATTAAACTATAGTGTGAGTGTATAAAGTGTGTTTTAAGCATGCTTATTTCCTTATAAGTGCACAGGGTCACAGTGTAGTTTAAAGACTGATTTGGGGTTGAAAGCTTGTTGAAGCCGGAACGTCACACTAAAGGATTTGTGAAACTGGGGTTGATATCAGCACACACACACACACCATCATCATCATCATCAAACACTCACAGTAAATCGATATGTCACCTTTCAGATCAGACATCAGTGTTTCCGCTGGCTGACTCTTACCGCGTTCTGTTTCTTTGGACACAGGTGCGTGTTTGTAGATTGTTTGTGTTTAAGAAACATCGCAAGCTTCCCTCAGACACCTGCTCGGGTCAAAAAGAGACTAAGTGTGTTTCGTAGACAAACGAAGCCACCTGAACACTCTCAGTCACGGCGGTTTGTAATCTTTGCTCTAACAAACCTCAGTTATTCAAAAAACATGGCAAATTTCCTATGGCACCTCAATACCTTATGGTTGTCCTCATCACTACCACGAATACTCGCTCATTTCAGCTCAAAATTAACATTCATGTGCTGTTCAGAAAGGATCGGAATTAATCTGATTTCAATGTGAATCGGTTTATTGGCACAGATGCGCTGAATCTAATCAGATTAATTAAACATTTATTCTATCTCTTTATATGAAATGTTGTCCTGATTTTGCTCTGTGTCGTCATTCAAAACCTCTCCTGGATGGTAATTTAATATTTTGTTAATAAACTGCTGGTTCTCGGTTTTCTTAAGCTACATTTTTAACCAGTTAAAAGTTGTTAATCAGTTCATCTTTTATGCTCTTTTCAAAATGAAGCTGTATATGGAGAAAAGAGGACAAAGTGACATTTTGATGATTATGCATGTCTGGGCATTGGGTGTATTTAATTAGTCAATGTACCAACCAATTACTTTTCATTTGAGCCCATTTGTGATTAAAAAATCATAGTGGTCTGAGTGGGTTGTAGTAAAAACTAATGTTTTAAGTTAAAAATTACTTGAATGCATGCTACAGTGTTGTCTGGCTAAATTTAAATTAGAATTACTCCTAAACAAACATGGTTTAATCAACAGACCCTTTAAAGCTGGATTATAAATAATATGTTCCCTTTTATATCAATTTAGGACCTAAAATTACACAATTTTTTAGGATGAAAGAGAATTCATCAAAGCAAACTGAATCAAAGAACCGAGGAGATGTCTTCATATTCCTCTAAATCATGTGCCGTTCTAAAACACAGGCACATTTGATAACAAATGTGTTTTTTAACCTTAAACCAAAACATATTTGAATGTTTAATCCAAAGAATAATAGACAAGGTGATATTTGTGCAAGAGTAATGCGCATGGACTCTTCATTTATATCATATATATTTATCAGACACTTTTATCCAAAGTACATACAGGTGCATAATACAGACGTTTCAAAGTTTACATTTTACCACCATGTGTGTTCCCTCAGATTTGAACCCATGACCTTGGCAATGTAGTCACCATGCTCTACCTATTAAGCTATTAAAAACTTATTGAACTTCTACCCACTTCATTAAATGACTTTCCTATGTAACTAAAGGTTTGGAGCGGAGGGTTTGGAGGGGGGAGGGAGGCAGGAGAGAAAGAGAATAAATTAAAGATATCATTGAAAAAGCAAAGAGACACGCAGGGTGTATAACATAATATGATCTTAATGAGGCTTAATATAAATAGAAGACCAGGCAAAGAGCGACGGCACAAAAGAGATTTCTAAATAAACCAGTGAAGTATTTTCAGAGTGTTGGTGGCGATGAAACATCCACCAATGAGCCACGAGCTTTATTATAAGTGTGGTAATGGGAACAGTCAACGTCACTGAAGACAAGCCTCCCAGGTCACATTTGCACATTCCATGAGCCAGACAGATGTTCTTGAGAGCAATTGAGTTAAGATGCATATCAGAGGACGAGAACACGGTATACACATATAAAAAGGAAGTCGTAACGAATCCAGTCTAATGAAATCATGAAGAGCTTACGATGAGTCATAAAACCCTCACAAATACAAACGCAGAACAGCCCATTCAAATGAGATACAAACACACACGCACTGTAGAAATACAGAACTAGCCGTGCCCAGAAAGTACATTCTGGTGGAACTGTAACAATCATTTAGGGGTGAAATTGTTTGTTTCTTTCTGCTCCTTGAACATTAAAAGATTGAACACAGGATGCAGAGCCGGCGGAGTTCACAGAACACACAGCCTTCTGTGTCTCATAGATAGAGCACAATGACTCTTTTAATTATGCTGTTTAATTGCTATTGTAGTTCTGAACATAAGCAAGTAGAGAAGAGTGATTTAAAAAGCCAGTTTATTGAATAAAAGGCATAACCTCACAGTTCACGCTAGTGGGACGCAGGGGCGTATGTGTCACTACTGACCTCTATTGGTTGAAAGTTGCTACTGCGTGAGTTATTTTAACAATCGTAGCCATGAAACACTCAATTGACGTTTTAAAGAGTGACTGCAGTGTGAGGTGTTACGCCTCATTAAAAAACGATTTAAAACACATATTAACATGCAGTTTTTATAGACTCATATTAACTGAGAGACCGCAAGACATATTTGTACGTCAAATCGACTTGCCACACAGTGAAACTGCAGAAAAGCTTAAAAGGTTACAGCAAAAGATGTCAAACCTGTCAAAACATTTAACACAACGTTTTGATTACTCAAATGTCTCAAATCAAAAATCATAAAAATTTTGTAAACATAACAACAATACGAGGAAAGACTAGCAACTGTGTGATATTTAAATGAACTTCTAATTGATATGAAGTTGTCATATGAGCATTGATTTCTGTATGATTTACATAAGTTATATATGCAATTATCTGAACCTATTTTTGTCCTGCTAAATGATTGGCTGCTTCTTCCACCTCTTTTAAGTTCAGCCTATCAGACGTCAGGGTACTAGAGGACCTATGAAAGAGCACAAAAAACATAGCACGCATACTTACATGTTACCGCCTATGCAAAAATGCCCTTACAATGCTGTCTAACCTGTAGGTGTACTTGTAGGCATTTACTAGTTAAGAAAATACCCCTTCAAAGCACAAAGTTAACTTAGCCTGTAAACTTTACCCCAAACATCTTACTTTCTTTTATTTTCATTTACATTTTAGATATATATTTCAATCCCTCAATGACAAAACTGCAAATCAACTTTACAAGCCTCTGATGTTAAACAGAGAAACACAATATAAATATATATAAATATGTGTATAGGCGTGTACTTCTGTTAATATGCTGTTTGTTTTGGGAGTGTTAAGTAATGCCTCATTAATAGGTGATGCAACCCATTGTGTTTACTGTACAGCAGTTAACTGCCGGCACCACTGGGATCCAGTCTCAGGTAACCTTCTGCCAGTGAGCTGAACCCTGTCAGACCTCCCATGGCTGCATAGGGCACAGGTCTGCCCACCGGATGACCCCGTGCCGCACGCTCTACCCTGGTTTCAACCAGCGTCACGTGTGCGTATCCAGGCTGACCACATTCGCAGGTGAACGGACTCCTGTAGCCGCTGCAGTCGGAACCTGCAGGTAGACAAAAACCACCAGGTAACGTTAACTCTTTTTATGCTTTATTAAATGCTTGCGCTCTAACTCTGCCAGCAATCCAGCGTAGACTAGTTTAAATTCCTGTGCAGGTCTTGGTTGGTTTTTGTTGGTTAAGCTTGTTAAGGAGTCTGAATAAGTTAGCTCAAGAATAAGTTAGCTCGTTCTGACTAACAGGTTAAACAAAACTCACATTTCCTGCATGGGTGGCCTGTAGACTCGCTGTGATCGTTGGTTGTGTGCTTGCATTGACAGCGTACTGGCTTTGATCCGTTGATATGGACGTACTGATACGAATCACACCGACAGCCTCTGACCCTGCAGGGCAGCTGTATTGGTCTTTCCTTTGGTAACTCCTCAAAGTCTGTGTGGTGTTGTTTATATCTGAGAATAAGACAAAAACACAGATGAGTTTTAGTGTGTGTTGGGGGGTCAAGTTTGTTGAGACCACAAATGACCTCATAAAGACTATTAACTAAAATCTAAAAATAAGAAGGTCAGGCTACAGTAAAAAGTTTTATATTACTCCCCACCACATTATAAAAGCAAATGTGTGTGTTTGTAGCTGGTAATGCACACCTGTGAGTGCAAAAGCAAGATGTTTCAGGTCCAATAAGTCTGCAGTCCATCTGACTGACATAAAGTCGGTTCTGAATTCTTCTCGGCACAACTGTCTCTTTGTATTTCTTGTATTCCTCCTCTGAAAATAACCTCCCGCCATCATCTTCACCTACAACCCTTCAATCAAATATTGACTTGTAATTTTCACCTTTTGAAAACGGACCAAAGAATGCACAGAATCCTTTAGTCATTGAATCAAACAAACACAATGCCAGAAAATCACACAAGTAAGAGTTTTTGCAAAAACCTATGTACAACAATACTCAAGTCGTTTTTAGCCACTAACCCACCCATTACAACAAATAAACCCACCGTCTGTATTGTAAATAGGCGTCCACTGCTTTGGTTGCATTTTTGTCCATGTGTATTCTTTCCATTCCACTGTGATTGTGGGTCTGTTTTTGCGTCTTTGTCTGTTGTTAACAACTACAACCTCTCGCTGCAACACGGACACTTGATCTTGTTATAAATAAGCATCATTTAGCGTCTTTGTTTCTAGGCAACGCATCCATGCGCATTCAGAAAAGATGAACCTTCAATCATCAGCACAGCTTTATATAAGTTGGATATAAACGCAAAAAATTAACGTAAAATGTAATATTATTGCTCTTGCAAATAAAAACGCAGGTAAATCGTTTTAATACATCTAGACGTGGAGCGATTCGTTTTACGGACTACATTTCCCATGGTGCCTTTGGAAAGCGCGTGAGTCGGTAACATGTCGTCGTACGCAACATCAACAGCTCGTGTTGTCACCGCAGGGAACTACAGAGAAATTGTCGGTTTTAGTTCCTAGTTTAACCACATCAATACCCGCTACATCCGTTAGCCACTATTTTAAGACATTACAGCTCTGAAGGAAAACGCCGTACACTTTATACAGAGATGTCTGGAAGTTATGAAAGGGTTTAAAATATTTTAATATGGTTTTTAATGGGAAGGTTGCTAGGACAGCCATGCATACGTGAAAAGATGTCAAGAGTGCGGAATCAACGCATCTGGCACCTTAATCGAAGTATTTAAGGTAATTTCTGGATTTTTCTATGCAGTTGTATTATCGCAGGAAAGTGCGATTCGCGGTTATGTCCGGCTGTTTTAACAGCTGTAAGATGATTTTACGCTCGGCCTTGTAATAAAGCCATACTGTAAAACGTTAAGTAGTCACGTGACCAGTTTTGTTATAGACCTTTAGACACCAGTGCTGTATAAAACATAAGATAAGCATTTTTTATATGCATGATATGAGCAGAATGCTTAAAGCACTTGATTATATATAGGCATATGTAACATACCTTATATCAGTGGCCTTATGACTATTATTATATTATTATATATATATATATATATATGTAAATTCTGGTATCAGTGGTCATATTCTCTGTGTGAGCGAGTGATTTGTGAATATGTTGGAGAATAGTGTAACCATAAAGAAAGAGAGTGATGACAATGCTGAGGGTCTGCAAAGTCTATGACCCCCTGTATTCACTAAAGAATAAAATGTAATAAAATGTAAGTGTCCACAACCTGGCATCAGTATTAGAGTGATTGATTTTATACATACAATTTGATATGATAACTAATCCTTCATATATTTGCTTGTTATTTGCATATGATGCTTTACAGATGGTCCCTACACCAGAAGCCCTGTTTGAATCCCAGTGACCCGACCCACCCCAGCTTCCAGCTCTATCAATTTCCTATTCAGTCTCCCAGTTCCTTTAACCTCCAGTCCATATTTTCCATTTTTCCCAACATCATTATTCCCAACTTTGAACTCTTTTCTAAACCTGTCTCCGCCCCCTTCCCGTAACCCGGGTCCCAGCAGCCCTGCGGCACTGCCATGCTGGGCTGTCTGCTGCGCAGAAGCATGTCTCACAGACTGAGTATATTGCTGGTTCTGTTTGGTCTGGTCTGGTGTCTGCTGTTGCTTCATTACACCGTCACACAACCACGTCGCCAGAGCAGTGCGGAGCTACGTCAGCAGATCCTTGAGCTCAGTCATCGCTATGTCAAAGTCCTCAGCGAGGAGAACCAGAACCCATCAGGACCCCAGGGCACGTCCATGGCAGGATATGGTAAGACGGTGTTTGTTAAAGGGTCACTTAAAGGGATAGTTCACCCAAAAATGAAAGTTCTGTCATCACTGACTCACACTCATGTCTTTCCAAACCTGTATGACTTTTTGCTTCTGAGGAACACAAACGAAGATATTTTGAAATATGTTGGTAACCAAACAACAGTGGCACCTATTGAATTCCATTGTATGGACACAAAACCACTGAGACATTTCTCAAAATATCTTCTTTTGTGTTCCACAGAAGAAAAAATTTTATAGGTTTGGAATGACATCAGTAAGTGATTTTCCATTTTGGGGTAAACTGTCGCTTTAAAAAAATGTACGTAGCAATTTTAAAGGTACGCTTAGTATGTTATTCCTCAATTAAAAAGTTTAACCTCTAAACAAAAATAAATTGAATTTTTAAAAAACATGTTTCCAACCACATACTCACATGAGATGCAAAATCCAGTCATTTCAGTAGTCTAAAAATACTGGTTTGTATTATATGGAGGGGGACACCCATACCTGGTCATGTTACCTGGGTCTCAAATTTCTTTTATGCCTGTTAAAAATACACATTATTCTTTTTCTTTCATCAGATTGTTTGCTTATGAGACCTATGTGAATAGCTTGCTGTCATCGGTTGGGTGTGGCAGAATGTGGTTTAGAGTTTACATTATGTTTATGTACATAATACTAATGCTTCTTCACAATCTCTGCTTTGGCTCAAGCTGATCTGAAGAGGACAATTGCTGTGCTGTTGGATGATATTCTAAACCGTTTGGTGAAGCTGGAGGGGAAAGTGGAGGCCGCTGTAAATGCGTCTGCGCACAATACCTCCCATCCTGCTGGGGGCGCTCTTCTAGCTGCTGGAGTGACTGTTTCCAGGCCCACTAAGCAAAATATGCCTACGCACCGGAGAGATATGCGTACAAACCCTCTACAATTCCCACCACAATCACCTGATAGGCCGCATAAGACACACTCTTTAAAACACTCTTTAAAATAGCAAACTGTGCCATGGACATCTGTGTCACTATGTCACATTAGGAAAGACTGAAATGTACAGAAGTATATATATATATTTTTAGATAAAAGCTGCTTTTAGACATTTTGTTTGGTTTTGTCCGTATGAGCTTCAGCTTGTTTTGTCTTTTAGTCATGGATCACTAAATATTTTATTACTCATGTGCAATATGGATGATAAGAACTGAGGGTAATTAGACTACATAGAGTTTTTTAATGAAGACTGTTTTTAATATATGGATGAATGTGTCTTAATATATGTGCGAAAGGCTACACAAGTAAAACATGATCCACACAGCTAGCTAACAGCGTGTTAGATGCACCAACTGTAGATGAACCGCAGAGCCTGTGGTCACATGACCATTTGACACGCTATATTTGTTAAGATTACGCACATTGCTGAGCATTAACTATTGAAGTGTGGCGAAAATGAGCAAATCCAAAGAATATGTATATTCTTAGTAATAATTAATTGTTTATCACAGATTGAGTGTTAATTTAAGGATGGAGGGATATACCGCACCGGCTTTCAGTTTGTGGACCGGAACCCCAACAAAACTGAATACGTTTTCTAGAAGTATCTGTACTGCAGAAAACATGACTGATTCCATACAATAAAATATGTACTAGTTTAAGGCTTATGTTGCCTCTGTGTAACTTTTCTGTCTGTCTATTTGTTCATCCATCCATCCATTTATCCATCCATCCATTTATCCATCCATTCATTTATCCATCCATTCATTTATCCATCCATCCATCCATCCATCCATTCATCCATCCATCCATCCATCCATCCATCTATCTATCTATCTATCTATCTATCTATCTGTCTGTCTGTCTGTCTGTCTGTCTGTCTGTCTGTCTGTCTGTCCGTCCATCCATCCATCCATCCATCCATCCATCTATCTATCTATCTATCTATCTGTCCTGCTGGGGCGGATGTGACGTGTTTGGTTAAGTCACCTCCCATAATTCACCGCGCGCTTCTCTCAGTCGGCCATTTTCTGCATTTCCATCAGGAGCGGAAGTCTTCGGCGAACAATATCTTCATTTTCGCCCTTTTGCGAGTCGTAAATCTATTAAAAATGAGTGATGTTGAGGACACTCGTTTCGAGGGAAGGGTAAGCATTGCTTTCATAGTAACTGACCAACAGTTTACCTCAAATATTCTTTCTCTCTTGGCAGTCATGCACGAATAGCTATAGCAGCCTGCTTATATATTACATAACTGTGATATTAGATGATACACAATTATCTGCAACTAATTCGATAGATGTTTAATATTTAGTAATTAAAAGTTGAATATGACCGGTGTCTTAACTGTTTCAGGATCACTACACCGAAACATTATTATTATGCTGAATATTCGCAGTTATGGTGACAGGTTGAATATCTGCAGAAATTTAACTTACACGGCAATATTAATATTAATTACATGGTCAATTCAATTTTGTATCTTTGTTCATTGGACAGATTTAATACTGATTACTATTATGAATTTCAACACCTACGAGTTACATAGAGAAATAAATATCTAGGATTTTGTTGTGTGGATCCAAACCAGCATGTATGGATATAATATGTGGATTAGGGGTAATTATGACCCACAAATTACCTACTTTAGTATTCTGTGAATTAAATACTCATTATAAAAGTCCTTTATGAGTGTTTTAATCTTCCGTCAAGTATCTTAATCTATCGATTCAAGTACTATTGTGTGACTGTAAGGGTTACAGTCACACAATAGCACCTGGAACACTTTTGGTTTCACTTTCCTGTAATTCACGCATTTCTGGTCTTTCCCTACCCTGTCACACCAGCCTGTTGTGTTGTATAACCAAGCAAACATCTGTGTGTCAAAAGGAGTAGTGACATCTGTAAAGTTCACTTCATATTTTTCCTAAGTTCCCTTGATCTTAATTGCTCTGAATGTTCTTTTTTCATTAAGGTTATTGGTCGTGAAGGAATTGAAGAGTTAAGGCCAAGAATGTGGAAGAATATCCAAGATTAAAGAAGGCTTTTGACAATGTTTACAGAGCAGACGGTTAAGTGGGAAAAGGGGAAAAAAAGAACGGAAGAACGGTCAGATAGAAGCTCGCGTTATGTGTCTAAGCAGAAAAAGAAAAGTGTTTTCAGATTGGGGTGAAGAAATGAAAAGGAGAGAAAAATGAAAACTGAACAAACGAAGATGGAAGAATAAAAAGCCTGAGAGAAAGGAATATTGTATACTGAAAACGGAAGAAAGAATGAGTCCGTAGGTTAAGTAAATGCAAAATTTGTGTTCCAAGTGTCTTTCAAATCTCTTCTTGATGATAATTTGCATGTCTGTATTTGTTGTACTTTGGTGATTCGGGTTAAAGAACAAGTATAACAAGGCCCTGTGATGTCATTGTAACTTTAGTAACTGTATCATAGCGATAGTAACTGATCTTTATTCCGAGAGATAATTTGAGTAATTCTAACACTTCCCTCCACAGCTGTTAGAGTGAATGCGGTTGTGAGATGTGGTATGTGTGTTTGTAATGGTGTTTGCTTTGTAAACATTTATCCTTAAAAGTTGTAACTCGCTCCTGTGATATTAGGAATCCCGCTCGCCTTCCAAATCAAAACGGGGCAGTCCGGCCCGCGCCAAATCGGGAAGCAGGTCCGGCTCTCCCAGTCCATCCAGAGCATCCAAGCGTTCGGATTCGAGGTCACGCTCGCGTTCCAAGTCCAGGTGAGTTCACATCATGTGTGTCTGTTTTATTTAACACACCTGATTCAAATCATCAGCTGAGAGGTCCATCAGCTAAACTGAGTCGAATAAAATCAAGGTTAAGAACCACTGATGTAAATGACTATTGAATATACATGTCATAAAATGTTTAAAGATGAGCTGTCACGTTTCCAGGTCTCATTCTCGTCGGCATTCGAACCGTCGTTACAGTCGCTCTCGTTCTCGTTCCCATCGTAAGAAGTCTCGTTCCCGCTCATACAGTCCTGAGTACCGTCGCAGGAGATCACAGAGCACGTCACCCACGTCTAACCGCCGGAGACACGCCGGCAGCAGGGTGAGTATCACGGGTTAGAGGTCAAAGGGTCACGGCTAATATTATATTGCTATAATTAAGAGTTATGTCCTCCCATTTTTGTATAACATTAAGGTTAGGGCTGTACAGTATATTGAAATTATTGGAAATTGGACATTGCAAATGTGCGTATCGCAATAGTTTGCGATAACAAAAATGATTTTAATGCTTAAAGCTGTGTGTAGTATAAATATTTTAATATTTAAATTGATTTTACAATCTTAAAGCATTATTGTATTGCACTATTTAGCAAGTTAATCACATTTTCTTCAGTATCGTGTAGCCCTAGCTATACAACACTTTAGCCTAGTTGCTCTGAATTTAAGCCTGTAATTGAAATACAAAGAACTGTTTTGTTGAACTATGTTAGTTCATAAAACTGTTTATGTTAAAGGTGTGTGTTTTCTCTTTACACAACATGTATGTAAACCCCAACACAACTTCATGGGGACAAGCATGACTGTCTTTAATAACCCCTTTCATTCCCTCTGATTATATCAACAGAGCTCGTACAGCCATGACTCCAAAAAAGACTCGCACAGTCATGGTGACGCCAGGGTACGTGGACCTTTCTTAGCCTGTGAACTAACACCACTTACGCCCTGGAGAGATTTATGATCTGAAATAATGTTTCAGTCAGTGTTTTGTTGGACGGAAAGCATCAGGCTCTTTTGTTTTTTTTTGTTTTCCTGAAATTATCTCTAACAGGGGTTATTAAATACTGTCACACAGTTACCCACAGAGATAACAGGGAATAAAGCAGCCGTGTCCCACCAGAGAGAGAGCGACAGTATTTCCTCCAGTGTTTCATGTACATCCGTCTCTGTTCGGGTGGTGTAACTGAAAACATTGAGGAAACTAAACTGGTTATTACATACAAAAGGAATGTGAGCTGCTTTCCATCATGTCCAGTAATTATTTAATGTCACTGCATGTCAGTATTTACCGTAACTTGAAAAGTTCTCACTTAGAAACAAAGTGTTTTGAAGCACAAGGGGGGTTGATTCCGCTTCCTGCCTGGAAATGATTTTCCCCCCATTGTTTATGAATAAGAGGTGATTATCCAAATATTTACATGATAAGCTATTGGTGTAAACAAATGAAAGGTCATTGGCACAATGTTACATTGTTTCCCACAGAGTTCAGTCTGTATTAAATGGCAGTAGATGAAATATCCAGAAATTAATGTTTTCTAATGGTGCTAAATTATCTGTGTGTGTGTGTCTGCGCGCGCTCACACCTCTGTCCTGCTTACAGGCTAATCCAGACCCAAACACATGTCTGGGTGTGTTTGGTCTGAGTCTGTACACCACAGAGCGAGACCTGAGGGAGGTCTTCTCACGTTACGGACCGCTGGCTGGAGTCAACGTTGTGTACGACCAGCGCACAGGACGCTCTCGTGGTTTCGCATTCGTTTACTATGAGCGCATTGATGATGCAAAAGAGGTACGTCCTGAACAGGAAATGACTGGGGGTTGGAATTTCCAAAATGTTAACTCTCAAATAATATTCCCTCTGATTTTCATTCATGCAGAGCAAAATTTTATTTTAATGGTAAAACCTTTAGCAACCTGAGCAGTTGCAGTTATAATATATGCTATATGTCATAATATATAGTATATATTGTAATATATGGTGTATATAGTGTTAATGTATTGTTATTAATTATATTTATTGTATATGAGTCTGTACATGTTTCTTGTATGGGTCTGTAACTTGAACTAACATCCATCTCCACATAATTGTACATTAAACATTTAAGACGTTCTCTATGGATGTGAATTTGTGGTGCAACTCAGCATTTTTGCCCCAGCGTAGACGGACAAATGTAGCACTGCATCCAGCTGGGCCGCAGGTTCACATGACCTGCCAGCACAAGATCAGACACTAAACACTTTATTGGTTGATCTAATTGGAGCTTGAGGACAGCTTGGGATTTCTTTTGTCTTTACTAAGTCGATGTGTTTACTAAGTTGCTGGTTTTCAAAGCACTGCTTGCGTGACCCACATAACCGTTGAAGCTTCATGACAAGTGCTTCGTGTGAGTGTATCTGCTGTGGAGAATGATCATCTGACCTTCACTGTAGGCTATGGAGCGAGCTAATGGCATGGAGCTGGATGGGAGGCGCATCAGGGTGGACTATTCCATCACTAAGCGAGCACACACACCCACACCGGGCATCTACATGGGTCGGCCGACACAGTGAGTATTGAGCAGGCCAAAAACCCGGCATAAAGATCGCTGTCCACCGTTTGTTGTCATTGATGGATGTAGAGCGTTTATGACACTTTTAATTTGACCGTTTTAGTAATGGAGGAGGGAGCAGCAGTGGCGGACGGAGACGAGATTCGTATTACGATCGTGGATATGATCGATATGACCGTTACGATGATTACGACTACAGATACAGGTACACGCACGTTTACTGTATTGTGTAAAACAGTATGTTTAGTGTTGGCCCTGCTGGATTCTGAACGGTTCTTCTCTCTTCCAGCAGGAGGCGCTCTCCATCACCTTATTACAGCCGGTACAGGTCCCGCTCAAGATCTCGCTCCTACAGCCCACGTGAGTTTGGATTCAAACGCCTTCAGCAACCTACAATTTCCACACATGCCTGAATGCATGTCTGCTTGATAAGCCACAGTTTCTAGAGAACGTTACTCATGAACATGTGAAAGACGTTCCATTCTTCATCGCTTACCTCATGAGTCACGTGCATCATGTGGTGGATGTTTCATTGTAGACTCACGCTGAGGAATGTTAACCTCATTTTATCTTTTGCAGGACGATACTAAGAAGGTTCGGACTACCTTCTTGTTGCCGGTTTGCATCGACTTAATACATTTATAAAACAAAATACATGCAAAACCCACCATACTGGAAAGAACCTGCCTGGTGTGTGCTGGTCAGATGAAGAACATCGCTGGTTTGTTTCATAGGGGTCTTCATTTGTAGTCTTTCTAGTATGTAAGGTTAAGGTATGTTGACTTCATATTGTAGTCATGAAGTTTTTTTGTGTGCAAAAACATTGGGGGGGGAGGGGGGGGTTAGTGTGTTTGTATGGTCCTCCATGACAGTGCATATATGATTTTCTTTATATACTGAGAAACTTTTAGTGGGTCAAAATGTTGTGCTAAGGTTGTGTATGTGTGTGAGTGTCTTTACACTCTTCTGATTAAGATTGCCTCTCTTCATCTGTGACATCAAAATATTTCTGAGAATAATTAGTGGTTTTCTCTCATGGAATAAAGACCTCAAATTAAAACTGTGTTTCTATCTATCTTGACAAGGCATGTTTTGATGTACTATTTACATTTAGTCTTTTAAATGTTCCTTAAAGCTGTGAATACATGCATGTTTTAATTAGTGATATACTGTACAGAAATAAACTGACGGGTGTCAACTTCCCTAATTTGAGCCCTGAATCTGATTAAATCAAATGAGAAAACAAGGTGAAGTACAAATAAACCACATCAAAATCTGCTACAATGCAGTTTCTAGAATGAAATAAAATGCTGAATAGTTGTAAAAAAAAACCTCAAGTGTTGCAATAACTGTTTTGAAATTTGATTTTTAAACCAAGACTGCAACAAAAGCTTAAATTTTATTAAAATACTTTGATAATTGGTAAAATTGTGAGACATAACAGAAGACAAAAAAACAGGTCTTATTTCAAATGTGTCTTTATTTGCACTTGGAAAGGAGTACATACACTTTAAAATCATTTGCACAATATTAAGGTCATGTTAATGTTCTAACAGTGTAAACATTTTTGCATATGCTTGTACAAATTTACAAAGTCACCACCCAGTTTAGAAGATTACAAACTTAAAAGGTTTGTAAAGATTTAATGCATAAAACAAAAACTGAAGCAATTGAACTGAGGAGACAATAAAATGACTCAAGCAGCTTTAACATTGAATACACTCTGACATCACTGTTCATAGCATTAATTTTATGGTTGACATGAAGTCAAACTGGATATCTGATCATTTGAATATGAGAACATCCTGGTGTAAAATTCCAGCTATTACAAAGCTACAGCAAATCTGTCAGTAACTCAATCACACCTCTTATAAATAACATCAAACAATATTACATTACACAATCTTTGACAGATCATTAGTTAATAACAATGTCATAAAACTGATTCATGTTTTTAAATATATTTATGGTTGAATTAACGAATGTTTTTTTTATCATACATAATGTAATTGGTTTTAACTAGTTACCAAATTATGTGTTTAATGTGTGTTTATGCCAAGCATGTGAGCTTTTATTTGTGAATCAGTGTGTTTATATTAAATCATACTAGAACAATGCCAGCAAGCACAGTATTGTTTTAGAGCAAGACTAGACAGAAGCTCTACTAGACCGTCAGCCATATTGTTTCTACCTATCCAGACATTTCAGATCAGCAGAGTGGGGAAGTCCTGAGACATTACTATTGTTTAGATTTCACTCCCTGGTGGGGCCAGGAAGTGACACAGGGCCAACACTTAACTTCTGTGCTTAACTTTTCAAAATAGAATAGTTTTTTAATAAGAGCACAACCGGTTTGAAGCTTCATGTACGCTTGAAAAGAATATTTAGACCCCAATTTGTATTTAAGTTGTATTTGTAAAAATAAGCAAAACCTACAAAAATCTACATTATTTTAGATCCTCAATATAGTCCCAGTGAGCATGACTGAGATTATAGACTGTGGTGGATTTATAGTCTAAATGAGTCCCTACTTCTGCATTTGTCTTCTTTAAAAATTGTGTTCTCATAGAAAGATCATACGTTGTTGTTTTTAAGACATGCATATCAACAGGGTGTATAGACAGCTGTCATTATATTGTCATGATGAAACAAGATACCAAGATATTTCAATAAGATTGAATTGAAGATTTCCTCCAAACAGACATTTATAAGATGAATTGTGTGAATAAGCATTTATTCTTCTCTTAGTGACCTGCTGACTTAAGTTTAAAAATTAAGGATATGGCTTGTAATAAAACTGTAGCTTTAATCACAATTTCATGCCATTCTGTAATTTAAAAGTTTACAACAAATAAAATGTAACTTTCCATTGCCAAGAAAAAACAGATTTTTAATCTTTAACATTAAGGGAAAAGTTGGTTTCCTTCCTAAGTTCTTAAATTTGCAATAGATGTATTGAATATTTGCTTGAGGGGCATAAACTGATGCTACCCTCTAACATAAGTTAACCTGGTCACAGAATAAGCTTTATAATTCAGATGTTGTTCAAAATGGTCACATATCTCTACATTTTTGTTCAATATGTTAACAGTTTCAGTACTATATTGTGTCCTAACAACCCATAATTACACATCCAATCAATGCTCATATTACCTAAATACTATTTCACATCAAGAAATAAACCTTATCAGTCAGTTCAAGAAAATGAACAGCATGTTTATTCAGCCTTGTACAGCATGTATCACCGGTCATCTGAAAATACAGAAATGGTGGCCACACCTATCAAGATACAAAACAAATAAAATAGTATCCATTTCTGAATAAATTGAAATGCTAAAAAACTGTATATTTAAAACATTTAAATAAAACGTTTGTAAAAGATTCAGAACAGCATAAATAAAAGGTATAATTTCTCTTTTTGCTCTTCGTAAACTATAACCAGCGATGGAGGGTTTGCTAGTAAGATTTATAATGGATTAAATAAATATTTGATTTAGATATGGGTGTGACATCATAGGTCTGCCTGCTTTATTTTGCTTGAGACAATGAATGTCCTTTAGAAACAGAATGACCATGTGCATCAGATGTAACAGGCTGCTTTCAAACGGACCCCCAAACCAAGCGTGTTTAAAAACATTTATGGTATCTGGAGCCTCTCATAATGTTTAGTTGTCTTTGATACACTAGAAGGTTTACAGTGATTGGAACCCACAGTCAAAGGTCAGGTTTTCCTGTCCAACTGGTCAAATGAAAAGCCCTGATGGAGGCCAATGGATTACATAATGTGTTTTGTTTTAGGTGAATATGAGACCACTAATCTCAGTAAAACCCAACAATACATTTATGATGTTTTATTAATCATATATTTAGAAAATGTATACATGGATAAATTCATATAGACATGGGCCTTAAAGCTTCTTAAACACGTTTTCTTTATTTTTCATATTTATAGATTTTGGTCAATTTATAGCTTTTATTTATGTTATTTACAATTTTTTTCAAACTAAAATACGTGCTACAAAGTCTCATATTTAAATTTCTCACATTTTCAAGTTCCAATCTTAAATGGCATATCTGTATATCAATATCTATGGCTTTTCAATCATCTTAAATGTTTAAATTTTGCTTTCAAAATCAAAATGCTGTATTAAAACTAAAGCACAAACGTGACTGCAATGAACGAATAACTGCATACATTCAAAATCACGACTGATTCAATTCTCCACAAATACATTAGAAAGATTTCAAGAGACCATAATAAGCAAAGTTTAGCACTTGTAAAAGTAAATACATTATCATTTGTTTGACATGAACACGGGAATCAGTTCAGAAAAAAATGGAAGATGTGAACTGGTACCGCCATTTTCTGTAGAAATGTCCCGTGATTCTTACAGGCAAGAAAGAATCGACTAAACGGTCGAAAAAATACATATATTCTTCAAAAAACACAACCACGAGGACAGTGAATTATGTTTCTTTATTCGTTTTAATACTTATTTTTATAGCAACGTTTATATGAAACAAAACTTCATACTGTACACAGAACTTCTGCAGAAAGTCTCTGAAACGGTATATTCGCCTAAACATGGCGATAACTGTACAGCATGTTATATACATTCGCCCAATGGCAGAAAACCGACTTTGAAACTTTATAAAATACTTTTTAACCTACACAATGCTTAAATCCACCGTTCTTCAACGAAAACGGGGGCAACAATTTGTGAACTATGTTCCCATTTGTCTGTATATAATCTGTATATTATGTTTAACATGTATTTGCATTGTTGTTTAGGAAACTCTTGTTCCACTTAAAACACCAGTTTGTTCAATTATTGCTGTTTTATTCCTTAGAAAAGATCGTAAAAGTCTCGTTTACACCCTATATAGAGTTAAACGCACGTATTACACGTATCTTCCCTATAGAAAACGTCTCCCCTGCTATCGGGTGGATCAAAAAGTCGCATTTCTTTTCAATAACTAGCTTAGCAACCTTAAAAACTGTTTAAAACACAGAATGCACATATAAAGCTTGGTCATTTTATTAGTCTCTTTAGGCTTGCCTCTTACATGTCGTACAAAAAAGTTCAGTATAGGAAATGGACGGTGCAGAAAGGGGGGCAATGGTAAGAAAATGAGCTTCCGACTTGACCAACGAATGAGAGAAGACGAATCCCCCACATGCGTGCAAGACAAAGGGACACGCTATCTAAAGCCCCTTCATCAAATACGACTTTCTGACCCCCAAAACAGACGCAAGGACTAACCCCACACCTGTAAGCAAATACTAAAAATCAAGTTTTAAGCCCAACACGTTCTGCAAGGATTACATTAATGCGAACTGGCTAGAAATACCTTATGAAAACGAAGTCCTCTTCCATCTTTCCTTGCTATGCATATCTTTTACCTTCCTAAACGGAAAAGAAAACGGGTGGAATAGATGCTGTTGTCCGATTTCTCGTTTGGTAACTAGATTAAGTCTTTCTAACCCATGGTAGACTTTTCGCGCGTGCATTCGTACCGTAAACCAGCGGATAAAAACCAATGAATGAACAGCGAAGGCGGTGGACAGCTCGAGTAGTAAAGAAGAAAGGAGCCGCGCTGTGATTGGTCGTCCTGTCCACCAATAGGAGCGCGTCATGTGCGTGCCATTCTACAGTAGTATTTCAGAGAGCTATAGTACTGGCATGTAGGCCCACGTTGTTTGACTTTTCCCATCATATAAAGTCAGCTGTTGTAACATCTTTTATGTGCTATTTGTTTTTTTCTGTTGAAGAATTAAATACAGGACAGTTTTATTCAATCGTGAGAAAATGCATTTTCGTGCTCGCAAAAGATTAAACCAGCGATTAAAACAACCGAGTCCTCACTGCAGCCATAGAAGAATCATGACTTATTTCAATTCTGTGTGTGTTTAGGCAAAGCAAATATTGTCAAGGACAATCTGTAAGAAATATGGATTGTAAAAAAATATTAAAATAGTCTGATATTGCTTGTGCCATAAAAACATGGTGTTGTAAAGATACGTAATACGTGGAGTGAAATGTGAAACATAACGTAAAATTAAAGATGAACTTGTCGTATGATAAATTTGCTTGTGCATTAGTAAAGTAAATGAGTTGTCAGCAATCTGTCTAACGTATCCTATCCGAAACATCTGCGTAAATTACTTATAACGCGAAGATAGATTTTATTTTAAAACTGAATGCATCCGTATTTGTACAGAAATTTTATGGTAAATAAATCCGTGTGTGTGTGTGTGTGTGTGTGTGAGACAGAAGCGCTATAAAGGGCGTGGGCCCAAAGTAAATGTCTCCGCAGTATTTGGACGGTCAAACTAATTGCAGGCCGTACGTCCAGATAAAAACACTTTAAACGTTCAGTCTTTTCCAGGAAACAATTAAAGAAATTTGCCAAGTTATCAGGTACTGCGTCTGGAACTGCTAGGACAAACGCACAGGCCTCTGCCCTCCTCCCCGCTGTGCCAGAAGCAGGCCCGCCTTAACCACTCGCCATTACGACTTCTATGTTCCGCGTGGCCCTCCCCTTTCTTTAGGCACCGGAAGTGTATAATTCGCTTTGTTCAATCTGGGTAGGTCACGTTACACTGAGGGAAGCCACAGATGTCAACTACCGTAAGGTTGATTCTCTGCTAGATGGTCAGGAAGAACTTGTGTCAGCGTGCACAAATGTATTACGCACGTCATTTGGTGAATAGTTACGCATAGCGACGTGTGTGGGATCTGTCTTCATAAAGCATGAGAGGGGAGGCATAATTTAAAGCATAGCTCTTAATTGCATGTTGTTTAAAGGTGATTTAATGGGAATATACTGCATTTGTGCCATGCATAAATTATTTGTTTCAAATAAAGTCCAATGAAATAGATGCCATATACATGGAAAATTCTCCTCATCCCCTATATGGCAGCTACCATAAGCTCAGATCCGTAAAGCCCAGGCGCGGGCGGGCGTGCAACGCCTCTTTACAACTCCACCAACAGCCAATAAGAAAGCAGAACGGCATTAGTACAGAAAAAGTCCACCGAACGCAATATCATTGAACGGTACAACGGGTAGAGCTAGCTTTGCACGGGATCCCTGCATATGCACGTAGAGAGGTTTTACCCCGTGTCTCTCTCTCTTTCTCTCTCTCCATCTCTATCTGTCCCCACCCCAGTCATCCGTGTGCCATTTTCCCCCAATCCGACACTTAATTGAGCAACCGGGACACCTCACGTGCAGGACTGATTTGTAGTTTGAACACGTGGCTCATTCAAAAAGGCAGAAGAACTTGGATTTTTTTTTTTTGCGTTTCCCGTTCTCGATGTTATTAAGAGGCGGTGCCTACATAAACGTGTGTGACAATCTGGTCGCATTGCCAAAGCAAAAGAACTTTCTCTATTTTCTCTTCCCAGCCCTCGCCCAGAGGAGGTGACGGAATAAATAATCGAGGTCGTGCAAAACGGGAGGAAACGCAAGTGCGCGCAACCACGGCGGCGATCTCGTCCATCAAATATCTCAATAGCTTGGAGTGATTGGGGAGAACACTCCCAGACTCTCCGCTGAGCCACAGTGCGGTTCTCTCTCCAAACACTGCCCATCCGAGCGACGCGATAAAGGGCTGCCCTCTGCAACACGGTCGCTCTTTCCGTATACAACAAAATGAATAAGCTCTACATTGGGAACGTGAGCGAACAGGCGAGCGCGCTGGACTTGGAAAGTATCTTTGAGCAGTGGAAGATACCGTTCAGTGCGCCCTTTCTCGTAAAAAGTGGCTACGCGTTTGTGGATTGCCCCGACGAAAAGGTAGCGATGAGGGCCATTGACACACTTTCAGGTGAGAACGGACACTTTATGCGCCTATGTGATTTTTTTTTGAACGCACAGCAAATGAATTAAAACGCATAAGCCGCCGGCACAAGCGTAACAATTGAACGCCTGGGCAAAAAACGGGATGTGTGCTTTTACCGAGCAAGTATGGGCTATGTGGACAATTCAGTTTTTTAAACCGCGGCTTTCACCACGCCAAGTCTCGTTTTACTACCAAAATAACTGAATGGCAACTGCCCATCAAAGTTACAGCGTTGCTTGTCCGTGCACGGCGAAATGTGAAATAATGTTTCACAACTCAGAGATGTTAATGAGTCGGCTGGTTGCACATAGTGTTCATTTGAGTAAAAAAAAAATGTCTGAGCGTTTGTGTGGTTTTTAAACGTGTCTGGCGGATCTCAGACCAGTTTTTGCGATTCTAAATGCAACTTAAGTGTTGCATCGAATTGATCGTTTTGCGAACTTAGTCATTGTACAATTTGTATCACTTTTGTAGCTGCAGTTACGAGGTTGGCAACACCAGGTGGTTGGGTTGCATTGGTGGCTTGTAGGCCTTTCGTCTAGCCCCCTTGTCTCCACAATATTGGTTGACTGTGTTTAGGATAAGTGTGAATTGTAAAGATTACAACACTTGCCTGAAACAGCCCATGTAAGTCTGTGGGAAATTTCGGGAATTGCTGAAAATGAGTAAATGTGTCGCTGCTCGTAACTGAGGCCTGCACGCGAACGTGGGGGCAAATTTATCTTCCATGTTTAACCTCTGGGAATATGTGAGGATTTTTTTTTTAATTAACACGGATTTTGCTTTTGGACGTAGTGAACGTTTTCTTGAGTTTACAGATTCGTGTGTAGTTGACGAATTTATCACACAAATAACATTTTGTTGTTTTTGTGTACTTTCGCCCATTACGACCAGTTTGACAAATAAGTGAACGTTTTGCCTAAAACAATGCAATTTTATTAAAGCACGATTAATATTTTTCAGGGAAAGTTGAACTTCACGGGAAAGTCTTGGAAGTGGAGCACTCGGTCCCTAAACGACAAAGGTAAGATTCAATGTAAATTTCGCAATTTAATAAAAAAAAAGCCACATTTTTGTTTCAAATTAATCTTTAAATATTTTGACCCGGTAGCCCTGATTTAAAAATGGGCTTTTTCCCTCTTTTAAGTGACTCATTTTTATTTATTTTACATGATGTGATCCAGCAATCTGTTCATGTTTGCAAGCGAAATGTAAGATACGGGTGGTGTTACGAGTGTGATGTGTCTGTTTGCAAAATTGCTTTTAAATTATGAATGTAAATTTGCGTGGACGTTCATGTAGCCAAAAAGTGTGTAAGCTAATCCCATCGTGCGGAACCTTATTTTGGGTCACATCTGAGGCCTCTGGTTTGCAAAGTTCACGTGTTACTGGGACTTTAGGGCCTTCATGAAACGGGAACCGCAGTAAAGGTGTAACAAAGTCAGAAAGCAAACGTGTGAAGTATCTTCTGTTTATGAAGCCATGCTTGCAGTGGCGTCCATTTAATAAGAAACTAGTATTCAGTCATGCCGTTCAGTGCTTCCGCCCCCTCTTTCCCCTTCTCGCTGCTCATGCACGAGATGGACTCCAGTGCGCGTGCATTGGACGGGTCGAGGTGTTGTCACAAAAACTGGTTTGCGGGTTCACGGGAACCCATAAGACTAGACGTGGTCAAACCCACAGAGAACTGTTTGTTTAACCCACCGTGCATCGAGTTAGTTGTCGTTTGATTTGTACATTTCTACTAAGTACGTTGGGGTAACGACTACAGTTATACTGAATTTTTACTTTGTTTTTGAAAATATACCAGCCATACGTGCATATAAGCGTTGCATTAATTCTTTGGCGTCTTGTTTTTAATTTGGTACTAACCAGCGGATAGCAGTTTACTGTAAATGGCTTAATCTAAAAATATTAGTCGTAGATTGATGTACATATAGTTTATTTTTCACGTAAGAACGTTTAATTCATGAAAAAATCGCCCCCGTTTTGATTTGTCTTTTTAAAATTGTTAGGCCTGTATTTTCGTAATGGTAAAATGTGTTGGTGGTTGCTGGTATTTAGTTAGTCTTTTTAATCGTCAGGTTATTGTGGATGGGACAGTTGACGAAGTTTTTTAATTAACCTAGCATGTTTTTCTGCCCTTTTTAAAGCAGTTTGATTTATAAAAAAAAACAATAGTTATATCTACTTTGGAAAATAAGCAGTAGGATTTAAGTGTAAATGGTAAATGTTGCCCTGTACAGCACACACAGAAAATGGACTAACATGTGCTATTCATGTAGATAGGAAGAGGTCAGAGGTTGGCGTATGTAAAGTCGATTTGAACTGAGCCAATGAGAGCTCAGTGCAGAGAAATGCATGCTGGGAGTGATCTTGCATTGTAACATAGGAGTCTCAGCTTAGGCCCTGCCCACCTTAACACGCACACAAAAACCATAGAAGTTGGCTCAAATTTGTCCCTTTAGCTCTGACTGCATTGAGGGAACGCTATGTGAATGTTCCAAGAGGCAGTGTGCATGCTATGGAGTTTCCTTTAGTGTGGTCAGGGTGTGACGGACTTAAAATTTTGTATAAATGTGTATTCTTTTGGTCAAAATTCACCTTAACCTACATTAACAGAATAAATCTTTGCTTTTAATGTACAGTGGTATTTTCTGTAACGTAGCTTCTTTAAGTCTTTCATGCATAAAATCGTGATGGTTGTCAGACCGTTCTTTAACCGAAGTTCTGTGTACACTAAATGAAGTGTGTATGAGCCCATAGGCCTTCGTGAGGTTACTTCCCTGAGACATTTTTCTTCCATTTTGCTAGCTTTTCCTCGATTACCAGCATTGCAGTTTTTGCTCGAAGCTTGTGCGATATGTATGTGTGCGTGCGCACGTGTTGCAGTGGGGCCCAAATTGTAAGAGTGTGAGAAAAGGGTCTTCGGCTGGAACAGATACAGATGTGGAAATGTAAAAATTTTTTTTTTTTTTTTTTGTGTGTGGATAGTCTTTGATTTGAGAATTTTATTTAATGCCTTATGTAGTGCTGTTAACGTCAATGGAATTATAATAGTATGTTTGTAATCTAGAAATTAGGTAGTAGCGCATGGAAAAATTGCAAGGTGCAGAGAAATAATGTGTTTAGATATTTTACGTTGTCTTTGATTTAAAAAAAAAAACTCCACCAAAAAAGTCATAAGTTGCACTTGATCTTGTTTCAGTAATTTAGTGTGACGTTGTTGTGTAGGTGGTCGTGTTTTTACATTTTGATTTTATTGCTGTGTAATTCAAATTCTGTATTTTCTAATTAAACCAAAGGGGTTTTTGGTGTCTCATCTCACAACTATTATTATTAATTGTGGTACTGCGTTTGCTGGTTACATGTAACTTTGGGTTTGGCTAATGTTAAGTCTTATTGTTCATTCATGTGTTTGTGAGCTTTTGTTGAAATCACCTTTTGACTTTATGCCTTTTGATGTATGAATATTCATGCAGAATTTTGAATTAAGGGGTTATTGTGATTTATTAAGGGACTTTATTTGTTGATTGTTTAATTTATTTTTAGTGCTTCTAGGAATTTCTTTTGTGGGAAGTTTAAATGACTCCCCCACCCCCCAAATAATTCATGATTTTTTTTTTTGTAAGTAATAAAAATGCCCCCAACTTCCGTTACATCACAACCGAACCCCCACCCCTTTTCCTTTTCTTGTCTGTAGGCTAGCCTGTTACCATAGTGACCAGACCCCACCCCCTGGGGCAGAGAGTTTCTGTTACCCTGAAATGGGGCACCAGCACCCCACCCCCGTCCTAACCACACATACACACACGCCCCTCTTGCTCCTATAGCTTAATCTGCTGTAGGAGAACATTCCATATTGCGTTCCCACTGGAATGCAGACCCAGGCTGGAAAAGCACACCAGTGCTGCCAGATTCCTCAAAAGAAATGGGAAGTTTTTAATTACTACATCAAATCCGGAATGCGATACAGCTTAGTGTTTTTTAACAAAGGTTGTTAAATGTAAAGATTTATTTTTTTAATGAATAGCATTGGTTTTGTTAAGAATTGTTTAATTTTTTTTAACTCTTGAGGTATGTCCTGAACCACACCTCATGCATCTATATGCTCGGCCCCCTTTTTTTCTTTCTTCCTTGCATGGTCTCACATATCTGTGTTCAAACCAGTACTAACATTTCCTTTAACTTTATATGCCTTTTGCAGTACAGTTTTTATATGCTGTTGTATAGTAGTAATTTAATAATTTGTGTATTGCTGTTTGGGTGTTTATGTAAGTCAGAGTTTTCTGCCATAGTGGGTTTTAGCAAAGAATGGACAGCCTCTCGTATTCTGTAATATCCCACTCAGCCCATCATTTAAAAAGGCTCGATTACTTGTTTGTTTTTAAATAAACAGTTTGAGTATGTTCTCTATGGGAACTGCTCTCTGTTTGAAATTAGTGTAAGCACTGAACTACCTGTGCTGTTTTGCTTGACTAGGTTTAGTTTACGAAATCAGATCCGTTTTGCCGTGCGTTGAATTTTTGACAGCGCAGACAAACGTTACATGTGGCCCAGCATGCTGGAGAAAACATGTCCAGTGATTGTGCACATCACCAGAAATCACACAGAGATGTTGAATGCAAGCCCTTCATACAGCCGGAATCCCTGAGATCACTCCACATCGCTCGTTTCGTGAGTCCAAGTTTCCCCTAAAACACGCCCAGGTTTTCTCCATGTCATCTCCAGGCCTCACCGTATATTATTATAAAGCTAGCTTAAGGAATGTCTTTTCAGATGTGTCTATTAATTTATTCATCTTATTTATTTTTAAACATGCCTTTTGAAGTTGAAAAAAAAAACAATTAAATACCCAATTATGTTGTTTGCATAGATGTTAAGTTTTTTCCCCCCACTAACAAAATTAAGAAAAGCATGTCAAAATTTAGCGCAACTGTGGTGGCAGTATAAATGCAACCAGGCTTAAGTTGTTTTTTAATACTTAATGCATAAACATGCAGGTTTCCTTGTTTATTGTAACAACATGCTGTGACCTTTTTAAACTCTGTATTATTTCCTTTACTTCAGGAAATAGTTTATGTAGATGGCAATGGACAGTTGCTTTGCTGATGTGCATTTTGTTTAATTTTTTGCTGTACTTAAAATCAAGATATTGCATGTTTGCTTATTTGTTTATATGAATTTACACTGTACGTTATGTATTGTTAAACATTTCTAGAAGTAGCATTGCTATTTTTTTGATCAAGTACAGTAAAATTATTTAAAATCGCTTATCTCACTGTCAGATTACAACTTGTATGTTTTTCCCCATTGGATGTTTTGTTTTGAGAGGTGTGTTGGCATGCAGATGACTACAGTTGGGTACAGTAACTACAGTACAACACAATCCAGATCTGTCAGTGATATAAAACGCTTAGAACGGTTGATGTGTACTGATTGCTTGGAGCAAGTGAATAGACTCAAATACCACACAATCAATGGCAAGTTTTTCTAAAGCAGTCATTTGTAGATGTCTTCTCATTGTTCTTTATTTAGGCTCTGGTCTGTGTGCACGTGTGACTGGTTTGTGTGTGTGCGTGTGTGTGTGTGTGTGTGTGTCTGCCTGTTCAGGTAGAGGCATGTTTGCGTTCATGTCCTCTGTACATTTTGTTCTTGTCAATGTTAGTGTGTAAATATGCAAGTATACAGAATGTGAACTTTGGAGTTCGCACGGGCCGCTATAGATCTTGTGTAATCTCTGCACCAAACGTACACATTCATGCAGCTCTAACCTATGTGACTGTGAATACTGCTCACAATATCTTTTACAGTACTAATGACTTCATAAATGGTATTGAAGGCGGTTAGTGCTGTGTGTTTTGTCCATTTAACCCGTAGCAACGTTGCAGATTGGTGTTTTGCAAACACTTAGGTTGCACTTTGTTCTCAGTTTGAAAATCTGAAGTCCACCTATAGCATCTGTGTAAATTTTGACAGTTGCAGGTAAATTTGTAGTTCTTTGAGGCACAACTTTGATGCTTTGACAATTCAGTTGATTCATGAAAAGAAATTTGGTTTGAGTCTCTGACCGATGGGATTTTGTAGAATTTCTAATAATAGCAATAGCACAGTAAATGTCTAAACCGCACCCTTCCTTATATACAAACACATTTATCATAGTAATCTTCAGGTCAGCGTTTAAGAAATCACATCATTTAGGGCACCTGGCAAAGTGCCAGACATCTCTGTTGTAATGTTCTTGTGTAGTTAGGTTTTTATCTGTTTATTAGAGATGCAAAATCTTATATCTCATGTCTGCTGGAGGTTAATTACAACACAGTTGGGGACAGTCATGTACATGTTAAACTGAAGTTTTGCAATCCACTGTCTTGACCGCACCAGTCCTAATTTCTGCATTAGTACCAAACATGCTCTTATGACAGCCACCGTAAAACAGTAACTAGTGGTAAAAGTTTGGCTTTATTATTTGTTTGGGAACCTTCAAACTTTGAAACCTATTTAAATGGGTCACTTGCATGTTTATTGACTGCTTTAAACGGTTTTCTTTCTAGAAACAATTTTATGCTGACAGCAAAAAATTAAATATAATAATAAATATATTTGTGTATTTACATCTTTGGTGAAAAGCACAGGACTGTAAAACGTTCGTCCAATCGTTGCATTCGGTCCCAATACAATGATAGGATGTCCTACTTGCCTGTCACATTATGTACTTGCATACTTCTTTGCACTATTAGAGGAGGCGTGGCTATGGAGAGTGTTCTGAACAGAAGGCGGGTTTTATGCTTTTAAAGCTAGCTTGTTATTGCTAGCCTCTTCGAAAGTGCCTATCGTACCTCTAACAGTGTGTTTAAATGTGTACTGTCCCTAATTACCACCTTCACATGTAATTTAAAAAGCTTGTAGTTTTTTTTTTTGTCATTGATCAATACTTTAATTTGTAAACTACAAATTGGAACAGAGTCTGGACTTGCATCATCAGACACATGGGTGACGTTAGAGGACTGGTTTGGGTTACGTACCTTGTCTGAGAACACAACAAATCCCAGGTTTCATTGATAGCTTTCTTCATTAGGTTAATCTTGACTAATAGTTACAGACCGCTTGCTAATATTACCCATAATGCATCCTAAAACTAAATACACACATGTGAAACTTGTCTAGGAGGTTTGAATATATTAATGTAATTTTAAAACACTGGTGTGGTTTAATCGTGGTCCTCATGTAAAGATGGCATTATGTACCTGCGGGGGAACCCAAGAACAACTGGTAAAAATTCGCTACAATTACTCAATCTGTCTTTTGTCTTTCTGTTCTTTAGCTGTGGCCTTGAACTCATCAGTTTCTAAGTGCTTACAGAATTGAGATGCTATCTAGCTTTAAATTTTAACTCATTTCCATTCACTGACACAGGAGAGCAAAGCGGAAGTTGAAACAACATAATTTGTGTCCAGCTTTTTTGTGGTTGGTCACACTGCAGAATATAATTGTAAACTGTTTTTTTTTTATTGTTACAAGAATTGTTAAATAACTGTATATGTTCTTTTTTTTGAGGTTTTATTGGCAGTTCTAATACTCTAGTTGCCTTTCTTTTGAGACAGTGTAACATTTGTCAACATGTATTTTTAAATGCAAATAAAAACATGAGCTGGAAGAGCTTACAGTCTGTTAATGGACGTCCCGAGTCCATTTCTGTTTTATCCTCAAATATGAGGCACTGTTTTAATCCAGATATAAGCAACCTGTGTGATTAATGGAAGGTCTTTCTGTGTCTTCAGGAGCTGCAAGCTACAGATCAGAAATATTCCACCTCACATGCAGTGGGAGGTAAGTGCTTTTCTCTATACAGTGAGGTAGAATTGAGGTAAGATTGAGGCTTTGCTCAATCTGTGATGTTGTGTTTTGACTTGTTGGTTCACTACCAACCCAGCTAATAATTTTGAATTGTAAGAACGCTTCCCTAACGTTTCCATTAGGCAACGGAACATTAAAAATGCTATTTTGAAAGTTCTAGGAACGTTCGAAGCATCCAGTTCAGACATTTCGTTAATGTTTTTGCTTGGTTCTAAAAACATTGAAATTTTCTTATTTCTGTAACGCTTTTTTTTCTGTAACCTAACACTAACTACTCAATAACATTTTTAATATGAAATATAGCATTAGAAAAAGTTCTTCTAAATTACGGCAAGAACCTTTTTGATATCTATAACTGAACATTTCGATAACGTCGGCCAGCGTTCTGAGAATGTTCCCTGTTAGCTGGGAATCTCAAAATACAATTTGACACTTTGGACTACACGAGCTCTTACCCACTCAGGTCGACAGTGACATTATTTGGAGTGTTTTTAAGGTGTTTTTTGCTCATATTGATTAAATTAGTAATATTTTAAGCGATCATTTTGGAAGCAGCCACCAGGCTGTGTGTGTTCGCGTGTGTGTTCTGTTTAGAAATGTGTGTGACCTGAAATCTGTGAGGTCTGAGCTTTGTGAAGCCTCGTCATGTGATCTAGAATAACAAAAATCATTTTTACCTTTTTCTCTGATTTATGTGCTGTTGCCTTTTAACAAAGCTTGTTTTTAGTTTATGTTTGGACCCTGATTCAGTCTGATTACATTATAATTTTCCAATAAAAATACTATTTAAAGTCTGCTTGAGCAAGAAATTACAAGAACTGGCTTTACTTCAGTGCTGTGACGTAATTCAAAGCGAAACAGAAAAACTAAAGGTGCGGCTTGTTTCCACTTAAAATTCATTGGCTTTAGAAAAGTAGGCGTTTCAACGTTTGCATCAGGCTACTGTTGGGGGGAGTGGTTAACTGCTCTGTCTCCGCCCAAGCCATCAGACTGACATCATCAGAAAAGGTGTGTCGTTCCAGAGGGGAAGTACATTTTTTTAAAAATTTTGATTAAAGATTACAAGGGCACATAAATTAAAAAAAAAATGCATGGATTATTTATAATAAACACTGCACTGTTCCATTAATGGAATAGTATTTTTTGTATAAGTATAGTTTGATTTCATGGTAACGTTAAGCCCCACTAGCTCACTGCCGTTAGCCTTTGCTAATAACTTTGAGCTTCAACTGAAATTATCTGCATGCTTCTTTTTGCCCCTCCCACTCCATGTGTGAGCTAAAAAAACATCAACCCTTTGAGAAGCTGCTGGACATGTTGGTTTTGCTCTCTCACTTCATTCCTGCACATTTAGGTGCTTTTGCAACCCATGAATAGAGTCTTGCAGAAGTCAACAAAAATGATGTAATCGTATAAATCAATCCAGATTCAATAGGGCAATTATATTCCTCAGACGCTTTAGTTCACTCAGAAATGAAAGTTCCGTCATTCACTCGCCCTCATGTCATTTGAAACCCGGGACTGTCTTTTCTTTGCAGAACACCAGGGGTTTCATTTTCTGTGTTTGCTGCTTCTTATACCCTCAACGTGAAAAATCTCAGTTAACAAAATCTGCCCGTTTGAAATTTACCGCAACGTCTGCACGCCACACGTTTATATAGATGAGTGTGTTAATGAATGTCTTTGCATTACAATATATGACAAAATATTATGTGTAAACGTCGTACTCGTACACCCTACATTGGTATGATTGTGTTATTCATTCATGCATTTATTTGTTCTGTACGTTTCATCTTGATATTTGCATTGTAACTGTAGTTTTTCATGCTTGATACAAGCAAAAGTAGAAAATGAAGAATGACAAAATTGCATAACAAGTTCACTTAACAGAGCGCTACTGTTGCAGCACTGAGCAGTGAACACTGTTGTGCATTGGAACGCATTCTTTTGTAACTTAGTTTTTAGAAACTTGATCTACATGTAATATTGACTTGTTAATTTTTGTTCATGTATTTAATTAGAATTTTTTTTAATGATGTACATTTATGTAGCTCAACTTCAAGACATTCACTCTTAAATTAAAGTGTACATTTTGGGCACACCCAAGACTAAAAGCACCTATAAAACAAGTTACATTTAGTCTGTAATCTTTTTCAACTGAATAAATTGCAAAAGTTTGTGGAATAGAGAAAATGAAGGTATTTTAATTAAGGGGGACGCTTGGCAAATACTGTAAATGTAATATTTAATGATAAATTGTCTGTAGTTTGTCTGTAGAAGAAACGAAATGTCTGTATATTATGCGTCAACAGAAACTGACATATATGTGTGATTTCAGTTCAGGCATTGCTGTGTGTTTCCCGCAGCACGATTGTGATGATTTATCAAGAATTACACAATTATTATCTCCACTCAACAAGAAAAAATGTTCTTAATATGTAATTTTTGGCTAAAGTGAAGTTAGTCCACTAGTCCACATTCTATAGAGTGGAATTGTAATTTAACTTGTTGGAAGGTGTAAACTTGGCATAAAGATTAAAACTGTTTAATGTTTTCCATACACAGAAATAAACTTGCTTTATTTAAAGCATAATTTCTCTTATTACATTATTATAATATGATTCCGCAGTCACTGATGTCATGCTGTGAAAATGTCAAGTACCTACTCGAGGAAGATTTATTTACCCCCCTTTTTATTTTAATTAAATTGCGTGCATCTAACCTGACATGTTTAGTTGAAATGCATTTTTATTTCTATTGCTGGTGGTACGTTACGTCGTTTGTGTATGGTCAAAATCTAGGAGTGTGTGTTATCCGTGATTGTGTTGCTTCAGGGATACGTGTGTGTGTTTCTGTGTGACCAGGCTCAGGCAAGCTCAGCCACGGCTGGATTTTACCCGTTTGGACGCACAGAATGTGTAGATCCACTCAACTCCCCTCTTCCCCTCACTGCATGGTGTCTAAAAGCCGACCACACCCCCTTCCTCTTTCACCCGATTGAAGAAAACCTAGTCCTATTGGCCTGCAGTCAAAGACTGACTGGTTACGTAGCCAATAGGAGCAGATGCCCAATGGCTGCTGGGAATTCCATAGTAGTGTTTGTGCCAACCAATAGGAAGGCTTGGAGGAAAAAAAGGAAGTGATGGTGGGTGGGGGATTGTGAGCGTTAGTATGTGTGACGTATAGAGAGCGTGTGTGTGTGTTTGAACATGGGTAAAAGGAAACCTAATGGCTTTCAGTGTTTTCTGCCCGCATGTCTTCATCAGAAAATGTGGTGGAAATTGGTAACAACTGAATGAGGCATTAAACCCAATTCGATACACTTTATTTTTTTGGATCGTGTATAAATGTAAAGTAAATAAACTTTGCTAAAATCTAAAAGCTGATTTGGCATTGATTTGGCTGCCTTGTTTTATACCCGTGTCCTAAACAAGCCAGTCCTAAAGTTACACGCTTGTTTTTACCAACAGGTTCTGGATGGGTTGTTAGCACAGTACGGCACAGTGGAAAGCTGTGAACAAGGTATGCATACTTCCCTTCATTAGTAATCTGTTTTATTAAAAGCATTTATTAATTCTTTGTTTTTTTCTTCTCGTCCTTTTATAACCTGCTATCATCAGTCAACACAGACACAGAGACGGCTGTAGTCAACGTTCGATACGCTGCAAAGGACCAGGCCAGAGAGTGAGTACCATCTGCCTCCGATTCGGCCCACTCAGTCACCCCCCTCCCACCCCGGAGTCTCCCTGTCCCATGTCTCACAGCGAATAGTGAAACTGTTAGTTCCACACGCAATGCCATTGGGGATTTATTCAGCAATTATAATAACTCATTCAGTGCCACCTACTGTTTGATTAGATGAACTGCACAGCAGTCCCGGGAAGGCCCTGGTAAATGAATGGAAAGACTGGGATAAAGGAATCTTCAGCGATTGTTTGCGCACAATAGGAGCTCCTGTTAGCATCCGCTAGTGGAAGATTTGGTGGGTTTAAAAGGGTCCGGCAGTCCGTCACATTTCAGCGTCATGCTCTAAACCCCCGTCTGTTTCGGTTCATTTTAGCATCTACCTTGTCATGCAAATGCCGTTTTCATGCCTCTTGCCTGGAATATTGTTCAACGTTTTCAATACATTTTTTTTTCTTTTAATGAATTTTAGATTGTTTCAGGGAACGGCACTTGACCATTTATTAAGCATCTTGGCCTTTTAAATCAGTGCTGAGAATTTACAGTTTTGTAGTTAAAGTTCTCCGCACAATGTGAAATGTGTGTATACAAACGTAACTCTTAAACTACAGGTGTGAGTCTGTGTCTGTCAGTTTTTACTGTAAGCGTAATGAACGATTCTGTTCGTGGCTTTTGTCTTTTTCTTAAACTAAAATGTAACTTTAAAGAATCATGATTTGTCAACATAGGGTTTATGATACTTGATCTTACGTTTCCCATCCCTCCGTCACTTTTCCAGAGCGTTGGACAAATTAAATGGCTTCCTCATGGAGAACTACGCACTAAAGGTTTCCTATATCCCAGACGAGACAGCCGCAGCTGACCCTGCGGCCGCAAGCAACAGAAGAGGTTTTAACCAGCGGGGTCCGCCTCGTCAGGGCTCCCCCAGTCTGGGAGCGAGGCCTAAGCTGCAGTCAGATGTTCCTCTTCGCATGCTGGTTCCCACGCAGTTTGTGGGAGCTATTATTGGCAAGGAAGGTGCCACCATCCGCAACATAACCAAGCAAACACACTCAAAGTAAGAATACCGTAGTTTTAAAGAGACCGAGGCATGTTTTGGGCATCATAGAAATGGTGTGTATTCGTTTTACCAACTGTAGAACAGGTTGCATAGTAAAAGCAGAAGTGCGAGTAAAATGCCTATTTTTGCTGCGTGTAGCGTGCTGAACTCAGCTGAATCGCATGGAAAATGCAAGTCTGATTTCACGGAAAAACGGTGGCGTTCCCGTATGCGTTTTATAGAATTAGCACAAAGGTCTAGCACAAACCTAACCGTTAATGGGGCATAAGCAAATCATAAGAAAATGTATCAAAGGGGTCGTACATCAAATTGCTAAAATGTAAAATGGTTACAAATACAAATTGCTGTGAAATTGATAAAAATGCAGTGTAAAGTAAATCTGCAATCTTTGGCCAAAAATCTAAGATAAAACAAACTACTTTGTTCATTTATTTGAAGGGTGGGGGGATAAAATCTGTCAGGCTTGTAGATTTTAAACATGAAGTTTTTAAAGCTGTGTTTTGCATTGGTGAAAAAAAAATCTGAAGTTAAAAACAATGGCATTTCAAATATTGTGCCTCTGGTATCATTCCAAAAATAAAATGCTTTACAGACCGTATAGACATGTATACGATTGTTGTCTTCAAGGAAAGGAAACTCCCTCTGTCTCGGGGAGTCTGGGAAAGAAAAGAGTTGATCAGACCGGTCCAACTGGTTATACATTGACGTATGTGTCTGCAGGATTGATATTCACCGTAAGGAGAACACGGGAGCAGCAGAGAAGCCCATCACTATCCACTCCACACCGGAGGGCTGTAGCTCCGCCTGTCGCAACATCATGGAGATCATGCAGAAAGAGGCCATTGACACCAAGATGTGCGAGGACACGCAAATGCTGTACAACTTGTCACTAATTCGTTCCCACCCTTCATACTGGCATATAAATGGTGTTACGCTCTCTGTTGCATGTTCATACGCACTTTGTGATCTCTCTCATACAGCACTGAAGAAATTCCCCTGAAGATCTTGGCTCATAATAATTTTGTGGGTCGTCTGATTGGGAAAGAAGGACGCAACTTGAAAAAAATCGAGCAGGATACGGACACGAAGATCACAATCTCACCGTAAGTAGCTTTAAATGAAGTGTCAGCAGCCTTTTGTAACTACTTTATTAGCACTTGTGAGTTGTGTGGTGTTAACTTGATGCACCACTTCCCATAATGTGTTTTTGAGTGTTGCCATCAATATTTTGTGTGTGAATTGAGTCATGTAATTATATGAGGGCCTCAAAATCGAAGAGTTTCATTTTTGAACCTTCCCCTCAAAATCTTCAGATTTACAAATTGAGGATGTAAAGTAGATCAGAACACACGTGTGACTTTCTGGTACACAGTTACTGAACTGATTTCTCTGGCATGTATTTAATTAAACGTAATTAAATTACGTCATTTTTTTCCCTCTTTTTAATCCACTTATATGCATCACTCCCTTGTTAGCCTGCAGGATCTGACCCTGTATAACCCTGAGAGAACCATTACTGTTAAGGGAACGTTAGAGGCTTGCGCGAAAGCAGAGGAGGAGATAATGAAGAAGATCCGCGAGTCCTACGAGAACGACGTCGCTGCCATGCATGTGAGTTCAGGGGTCATTAAAAACGATTGGGGCTCAGTACAAGTTCAGCCTAATCTACAGCAACTACTGCAGATAATAAGTTTGATTATCTGTCCTCCTTTCTCTAGCTACAGTCTAACTTGATTCCTGGGTTAAATCTGAATGCATTGGGGATTTTTCCTGGAGCATCGAGTGGAGGGATGTCGTCCCCCGTGGTTCCAGGACCTCCAGCTGGTGCTCAGGCTCCCTATCAGTCATTTGGGGTAACAAAACTAGATTAGTTTGTGTGTGTGTGTGTGTGTGTGTGTGTGTGTGTGTGTGTGTGTGTGTGTGTGGTAGGATTGAGAGTAGTTGGTGTTTAAGACACCATAAAGTCAAATCTCTGGGGCTTGAGATAAAAACATTGACTCCTATTGCACTTGCTCATTTTGTCCGGTAAAATACCATCTACAATCAAAAATGTCCCCTTAAAATACAACATACTTCAGACTGACAATAGCAAGTAGCAGATTATGTTCATAATAAATGGACGTGGCCTTCAGTGGTGCCCCATCAGTTTCCTGTTGCACAGGAAGTAACGCTGGAAAACTGCACACATGGGGATTTTGTGTATTTGCTAGACATGAGCAAGGAGTCATACAGTGTGAGAGAGAGAGAGAGAGTGCGTTAATGTGTGTGTTTCTCCCGTAGTGCAGCGTGTTTGGGGTCGAAGTGCCATTTTCGGCCTCTACGCTCTCTTCCAGCAGCAGCCCAGCCCTGTCTGTAAGTTTTTATTACCCACCATGCATTGCATGGCTTGGCTGCTCGCTACTGGATTGGCTGAAGAGACAAATGTTAGCTCCCTGATTAGCTGCTGTCTAGGGGGCGTGACTCAGCCCTTCCCATGGCTAACAAAGTTGCTAAAAATGCTGCGTTTAACACGATGTGTAAATGTCTACCTCTGGTGCTGTGAGTGTTGAAGGGTGGGGGATGAATTTTGTGAGCGATTGGTGAGAAGCATGAATAACATGGAGTTAAGACTAACATCATGAACTAGGATGAAATTCACAGGGGTGTGTCTGCATCATGTTCTTATTTTTCACTTTTTTGACTCTTTAAACTCTTTAAAGTGTGATCCCTAAATAGGCATCACTGAAGGGTTTAGTCGTGTTTCCGATGTCAGAAAATTTGCAGGTCTCAACTTCCTCCCCACGCAGTGACCTTCAAAATGTCAAGGCAAATTTGTTTCCACCTGTGATTGCGAGTAAATGGTTTGAAATTAAAGCAGCAGGGCTACAAGTCAACAATGACATGTAGTTATTGACAATGTGTTAAAAGTGGTCCCCCAGGACATGCTTTGGAGAATTCCCTGGATGTATCTTCAGGTGTGTGTGTGTGGGGGAGTTACTCATAAGTTTGTATGTGTGTCAGCAGGGACAGGTGGAGTCAGAAACGGTGCATCTCTTTATTCCTGCCCTGGCGGTTGGTGCTATTATTGGCAAGCAAGGCCAGCACATCAAACAACTCAGTCGTTTTGCCGGTGCGTCAATTAAAGTAAGTGTTGAAGAACCAAGAACGGTTCAGTTTGACCTTCTACAATGTCTATTAAACTTAAACTGTTTAAGGGAGGGTAAGCGATTTTTGTTATGCTGATTAAAAGTTTCTTCTCATCATGATAGCAATCACTAACTGGTACATTTAGATGCATCTTCTGTGGAAGGCTCAAGATCATAAAATGTTCATCTAATCATTGCATTTGGTTCAAATACAATAAATGGATGTATTTCTTGCTATGTATTTGAGAAAACCTCAAGTGTGAGTTTAGGATGTGTCTTTCTCCCTCTGAAAGATCGCCCCAGCTGACGGAATAGATGCCAAGCAAAGAATGGTCATTATTACTGGACCACCAGAGGCTCAGTTCAAGGTAAAACCTTCTGTGCATTTGGGTTTAAAGATACACAGACATTTCAATGTGTAATTCAGACAGCCCAGAGAATCTGTAATTGTCGTCTTCAGGCTCAGGGACGTATCTTTGGGAAGTTAAAGGAAGAGAACTTCTTCGGACCGAAGGAAGAGGTTAAATTGGAGGCTCACATAAAAGTGCCATCGTTCGCTGCTGGCCGAGTCATTGGCAAAGGTGGCAAAACGGTAAACATACACTGTATCACGCTCAGGTTTGTGGCCATTTTACCTGCTGCATGTTGTGTTGAAGCTCTGTGTTTCTGACAGGTCAATGAACTACAGAATTTAACCAGTGCCGAGGTGGTCGTCCCGCGGGACCAGACGCCTGATGAAAATGACCAAGTAATAGTGAAAATCACAGGCCACTTCTATGCAAGCCAGGTGAGCTGCTTTGTACACTCAAACTCTTAAGATTCTTGAAGCTCAGTTGGTAGAACAACGTGTTAGCAGAGCAAAAGTTGTAGGTATGTGGGACTTACAGAGTGACTTACCATAGCATGTGGTAGAAACCTTTAATAAGTGCCATGATGAACCAATGCAATCTTCAACACCTTCAAATTAAGAATTTAGTGTTAATTTTTGCCTTTTTCATTTGTTTGTCAGCTGGCCCAGCGAAAGATCCAGGAGATTATTTCTCAGGTGAGGCGGCAACAGCAGCCCAAGGCCTCGGCCACAGGTCCGCCAGTCGCCCGGAGGAAATAGAGCCACTACTTTTTTGGAGACTAACTGGATACGGGACACGCCCATCTCAGGGGTCAGGGAATGTCCTTACACCCCGCCCACTTTTACACCCATTTCTTCTACACAGACATTCCCTTTTTCCTCCAGTCAAAGCATTCATATGAAAATTAGCCTCCCAGTCAGTGACTTACATGGTAACCGTGCGACTCGTAATTGGCAGATTAAATACTTTGATATTTGAGTTAATTTGGAAATGCAATGTTGAGTTTTGGTGTAAAATGTTTTGTTGAAGGAATGGGTGGAGGGGGTGTGGTTTAAGGTCTTTGACTTGAGATGGTAAAGGAATAATGTTTGAAATGTGTGTTCCTGATATCCATAGTGGCTTTTTATAAATTCTGATGCATTTTATAGATTAATAGATATATAGATATATATACATATATGAAATTATGAAAGAAGGCGGAACAACACTGCCACTTATAACTGAGGGAAGTGTTGATTGATGTTGGCCAGGAACTAAAGATAATATGCATTTTTACTGATCTACCTCAGGCTAGAGTACCTCAGAAAAAAAAGAAAATGATATATGAAAAAAATGTTCTGTTCTTTTTTTATTTTGCTTTGTGGTATTTTGTATACTTTATAAAGCTAATAGTTCTTGAACATTTTTATTTTTTTAAGAAAATGTAAAATTTAGTCTGTAGTTAACAAACGAATCCCGAATTCCGCCTTCCGTGACTGAATAGTTTTGCCGCGTGCGTTCGCACGTTGGGTAAAGGCGGGATTTGGGTTGCTTGCTAGCAACAGCTGGAGAACGAGAAGAAAAGCGCCTCAGTGTCGCTAAAGAGCCACCAACCTCTGAAAACCGTCAAAGTAATGACACATACAATGAGAAATACAATGCAGATCGTACATACCGCAGTAGTGCCGCTCAGACGGACGGATACGCTAGTAACGTTTTGGCGGCAGAAGTTTTTCTTGCATTTCATGACACTTCAGTTTGGGTTGGATGCAAGCAATAGAGGTCGGGGGTAAACAAGGTCCCACTGTAACCTCTTTAACACCCCTCATTCTTAGCGCGTCTGGTTGTCTCATAGTAAAAATAAGGCCATCCCAAATGAGGTTAGTTTTTCTTTTCCCATGGTCATCTTCGTTTTCCCCCTTTTTTTCCCCAAATAACGCGCTCCGTTTGATTTGGGACGGGCTCCCACGCCGGGTTGCATTTACACGCCGAAGATTTTCAGTGTTTACCGCCAGTCGATGCACGTCGGCGACGGGGCTTCAAATTGTTCCGATGCTTTAGCGTTAATAGCTTTAGGTTACAGTAGTCAAGGGCGCGTCTCTAGGCTAACACGCAGTAACGTAGATGGACGCGCGAACGGTTTCATTTATCACTTTTCTGTTTATCATTCAAAGTGGAAAAATACAAAAAAATCTATATAATGAACATTAGCAAGAAAAAAAACTTAAAAGAAACTGAGAAAAAAAATACAATATTCCTATGTTTTCATGCAGAATGTAAATATGATTTGATTGTGGTAAAATTGAGTGCATCCAAGCTTCCACACTAGTAAGACCGTTGTCTACCTCAGCTGAGGAAAAGGTGGGTTGAGGTAACTCTACCATCCCACCTCGAACCTCCAGCGCGCGCAGCGATACCTCAAGTCCCTCGCGAACACTTCCACACTGGGTACGCGCGTCGCGCCTGGCGCTGACCGGAGGGGCACAAGTGATCGTTTGTTTTTCTTTCCACACTTATCTTACACCGTTTTTGATCTACCTCTTATTAGAAAAGTATTTAAATTAGAGGCATATTGCTTATGTGTTAGAATCTATAGGGTCATGTTTCACCTGCCCCTATCCTCACAGAAAAGTATCTCTTTAAAAAAATCATGTATGGTTAGACTTTGAAGATGAGTGAGAATGATTTCATTTTTTTTGCCTGCGATTTATTCTCTGCTAACTGATTTGAAACCTCGCCTTATTGCTTTTTTTCTGCTTTTTGGATTGGTGGTATGAGTTTATTGTATTGGACTTTATTTCTTGCATTGGTATTGTATTAAAGGTCAAAATGTTTAATTTCCGATCTGTATAATGGCTAGAAAGAGTTTGTTGTCAAGGGCCTGCTTCATTTCTTGCTTATGTGAAAAAATGAACAATGAAGTCTTTATTTTTTACACTTTTCATGTCTTGTGGACGCTGCAGTTTTTTTTCCTGATTTATTTGACTGGGATCTGATCCAGTTTCATTTCATGGCTGTGTTGTGTGGTGAGTCATGTTTCAGTGGGAATGTGATGTGGAATTCCGGGATCAGTTCCGGAAAAGTGGTTCGAATTCAGCATGATAAGCAACATCCCCTCCGACCGTGCTTGTGCGCCCTCACACACCTCCACTTGTCAAATGCCTCCGATACAAAGAAAATAAAAGTCAAGTTGGCTCCTAGCAACCATTGTTTGTGATTCTTTCTCGATGTCTGTTTTATTTTTGCCTGTTCAAAACCAGAGATAGTGGTTTAGATGTTTATTTAACTGTCCATTACTTGGTGATACTTACATGTTTAGTAACAAGTTTCATAATCTAGAATAGTGATGTTTTTCAAAGTCAGATTCTATAGAAAGGTACTATTTTAAATACTGTATGAGACCTATCAATAATACAAATTTCACAAGTTACTTTATTGCTAAGCCATTCCTAAAGCTAGTAAATTCTTATAAGTACTTTCCATCCACTAAAATATTACATAGTTCTTAGTATTTTTAGAATTTAAAACGTACAATGCAAAATAAAATTACTTTGCCATTGTTTTGTTTGCCACTCGTATTTTCCACTTATCAGTTGATGTGAAATGAAATCTTATCATTTGATGGCTTAAAATAATATTGTGCAAAGTTGCTTATGTTGCCTTGTAAACAGCATGACATCTCAGTGTTATTCTTAAACTGCAAACTGAATATACAAGAAATACAAGAAATTTTCTGTGTTGGGTCAGTTAGTAAGTTTTCAGTCAGTTGTTTAGTTTTAGTTATGATGATTATTCAGGTTTTGATATTAAAGATCTCAAACAAAGCAATTTGTCCCAAATCTTAACTAAATAATCTAAATATTACATGTTCTGTAATAAAACAAGTTTGTAACATCTAAATTGCTAGTGAAGATTCCAGTGTAATATTACAAGAAATCCTGAGATAACTTGTAACAACTACAAGTCAACTATCAATCTATACAGGTTTCCCTGTCAACAAATAGCTTCTCTCCTCATTGGCTGGTAACAGAGCGGCTCTTAGTTTGCTCAGACTCCAGCTCTCAGAGTTTCTCTCTGCATCCAACATGAAGCGTCTCACCGGACGATACATCTTATAGCGCCTGCATGAAAAGAATTTACAAATGTAAAAGACGTTTTTCCCAAACAGGTCCGATTTAAAATGAAAATTTAAAAAAATGTTTAGTGGTACGTACTTATAGATCATGATGGCAATAAACGCAAAGATGGAAATGAGCACGGCGCTGGAAGATAAAACCACCTCAGCAACATGGGAGGATTTCGAAGAGTCTTAACAAAAATGTACAGGATTAAATAATTCTGCAACCAATCAAAGGCTTACAGTTTGGTTTAAAAATATTTTAAAGTATATTTAATGATAACTTGGTCATTTGGGTCTGTTCTTAACTTATCCTCCCTAAAAAGTCAAAAGACATTGATGAAGGACTTACTCTTGTCAGGGCTGTTGCCAACAGTCACTGAGGTGGTGGTAGCAAGAGCCAAGCCTCCGGGAACTCCCAGCGTGATGTTGACGCAGTAGGTGCCTGGCGTCTGAAAGATGCGTGTCAAGCTGATCTCACAACCTTCACCCGAGGGGGCCGCGTCCTCACACAGGATGTTGTTGACCACCCGACAGGTGGAGTCGGCCACTACGGTACAAGCCACTGAAGGAACGCTGAGGAAGTGAAGAGACGCATTTTATAAGTCTCGCTTATCTGTGTGTAAATGTGATGGAATGTGATTGACATGCAACATGACAGTAACATGCTGTGAAATATCACAGCCGCAGGGATCAATCACTGCACATCAGAATCACCTGTGATGCATTTAGCAACAAAATGCATTTAGCTTGTTTACTTTTCCAGTGGTTTGTTGTCCCTCTGCAAGTTTTTGCAGAATTATAAATTATTTACAAGCATAACACTGTTTTGAGAAAGTGTATCTGTCAAATATGGTAATCCATACCCGAAACATGACCTCTGTATTTAACCCACATTGATGAGGAGTAAACACTCGCCTGGGAGGTTAGAAGTCTTACTTAAGGGCACCACAGTCCAGCAGTTCAGACCACAACTGCTTTGTGTAAAATGTACTTTTGTTTGTGTGTGTGTAGCCAACTTACGTGCCCAAGCACTTCACCACAAAGCTGACCGAGGTGTTGGTGACTTTAGCTGCCGACACATTTAAAATCTGACTGGGTAACTCCTCATACAGAGCTAGAGGAGGTTCTGTTAAAATACATGCGATAAACATTAATATTATGTTTATAATTTTTGGTATGTAAGCCAACAACACATACTGCAGTTTAGACAATGTTCTAAAAGTTTCCTTACCAATAATGAAGATCTCAGCCTCAGAGTAACCATACATGTAACGGAAACAGTAAGACTCGCTGAAGTGTGTGTGTCTGATGGCTGGTGAGATGGGCGGGTTACGGGTTGAGTTAGTCTCTGGTGCTGGAGTTACTGTAATGCTGGATGTCACGTCTGCATCTGTCTGGAATGGTTCTGTTGTCACGACGACACTGGTGGGAACTCGGGGCGTGTTCGTTGACGAGTGATTGGTTGGAATAGGAGCTGAAGGAGGAGTTACATGTGTCAAACATTTTTAGATATTTACTTATATATTTAACACAAAATACGAACAAAATTAAACAGTTTTTACAATATTTTGTGGTGACAAAACTATCCTTCTAAAGTTTCATGGTAATACACTAAAGTTTCAAGTAACACACTGTTAAACAATCATATAAACTGTCTCTCACCCTTGGTTGTCTCCATTTTGCTGGTGACCGCGTGGGTTTCTGGTGGTAGTGTGGGCATTTCTGTTAATGCAAACAAATTAAAGTCATTCCATCAAAGTAGAATGACTCTATATTACAGGTTTTTAACCTTTACAGACCCAATTATGATCTTTAAGTCTGTTACGCTTTGTAATGTATTATGAGCAGACAGATAAAGTTGGTCTACAGCAACCTGTCCAGATTTCCCACGTAAAAGGTCATTATAGCTACGAGTCTGAGTTAAAGAAGATAACTGCTGTGTAAAATGTCTGTGTTTATGAGGTCACCTGTGGTACGAGCTTGTGTGAAATGCATTGGTGTGGGAGTCGGTGGTGGGCAGGGAATGCGGAATCTTGCTTCCACAATGAGCTTGACGGTGACATTTCCAAGCATTTTGTACGAATGCGTCGCCACATTGCTGTGGGTGACCAGCTGGTTGCCATCCCGAAAGTCCCATATAAAGTCCACAGCATCAGCTGTCTTCAGGTAGTTGCTGGGATCATGGATCTGGACGTTGAATATCACATCCGCCCCTTTGACAAAGACATTCTTCCCAACTATTTTTCCTGCTTCTTTCTGGGAAATGTTCACTGAGAGTGGAATCTTATCTGTAAGGAAACATTAAGCAATGCAAAAACAAAACATTAATAAAAAACGTTCACATCTTAGCAATCTAAAAGGGGTGTCATTTTGTATTTAATTTAATATTTAAATATTAATATTTTAATATTTAAGGTACACAAACATTTTTTAACTTCCTGCGTTAGACAGCATATCATCTTAAAATGTAGTTACGATCCTGCAAATAAAAATGTGGAACACTGGAAGAAAGTTTGTGCACGAGAGAGAGAAAGAGTGATGGAGAGAGAGAAAAAGTCAATGACACACCTGTTATGAAGAACACAGTACTGTCAGTGGCCATTGGGCTGTACTTCCTGCGTTCACGCTTTCGATACACCATCACCTCCATCACACCAGCTCCAAATGTCATGTTAGTGGTGTTTAGAGTGAGATGAGAGGAGGAGCCATCACATGTCTCAAAATACTGACCTGTGACCGACACCATTAGTGCGGTTATATTTTTACATATATACACACAGAGTTTGGATAAATGAAAATCTAATGTAAAGTTACAGTAAAAAACTCACCCATGGTGTGCCAAACATAAACGTAACCTCTACGTCTCCAGTCATTAGTCTGAGGAAAAGGTTTTCC
>JAZGTK010000796.1:0-48863 GCA_036877625.1 Ambastaia sidthimunki
TGTCCATGGATGTTATTATTAGTTTTGGTGTTTTTGAGTAATAATACACATAGTGCCTCACTGTGATTGGACGGCCCATGTTTCAGATCACCTAGCTTGTGTTATGGACATGAAGACAAGCTAGTCATTGTTTGTCATTGTTTGTGTTCATCTAAGTTGATGCTCTGAATTAATCATTTTTGCAGCTTAATTAAAAAAAAAATACAGTTTTTAGACTCATAAACTATCAAATGCTTTCAAAAATTTGACCAACAATTTGATTCCTTGTGACTGATATAAAATAATTTTCACAACATAAACTGTATTTTACCTTGATCTGAACGAAGCTATTCAGATGCAGCTATTTCAGTTCATAACTGACAGTGCTTTGGTTTTTCTGTGACAAAATGAGACCCAATTCATTTCTATGGAACTTTCTGTAAAGCAAAACATTCTGTGTGAACAACAGTAACGGAAGGGGCGGAGCTTTGGAAAGAGCTTTATACTCTCTATAAACATGATGACAGAATCTGAAACAGTGTTTGAAACCCACATAATGGAGGTCACCGACACATGCATCTTCCTGTTGATGGTATGAACACAAAGGACGATACTGTACTTCTTTAAAGAACCAAACTAAATAAGGCTGGTTCACAGAGGTAGGATTCCTGTCAATAGACATTCCATTAGAAACCATTAGTCTCATTTAATGATGCTAACTGACATGAGGGCAAACATGTACAGCATCTTGCCTAAGCGTTAATGAAATCCATTAACATGTAAAAGGCCAGAGGCACGGATGGATGTGTTGAATGGCACACACATACATAACCAAAATGTTCATATGTTGTAAATTAACATTTTCATTAACTGTGAATACATTGCTGTGGAAATTCATTAATATGTCGATTTCTTGCTTCACAAATTGTGGCAAAGACCCTGTAAAATACTACTTAAAATAGAATAATAAGAAATGACAGCTGCAACTTGGCCCTAAAACACAGGCTACAGAGTCCAGATAGAGATTTTACATATAGACAGATGCCAGATATTGACAGATTCCAGATATAGACTGATTCCAGATACTGTGTTTTTAAATTCAGCAATTATCAAACACGTTCTAGGTTTTAAACAATATGCCAACATGCTGATTACCCCAGACAATAATTCTGAATCTCAGTTGTACCGATGTAATTATAATAGAAGTTTTACTTTTTTTCGATGTTGTAAGTGCATTACTGTATAAATGATTTGGTAAATTTAAACATAAAAAATTTGAATGAAAAGAATTTGAATTTATGATGTAATCGACAACATGCTACCGTTATTCAAAAAGCTTTACTGATTTGAACGAAGAACATTCCTTTATATACATTGTTTCAAATATGGTACCTGACATAATTTGTCAACATGCTGTACAGTGTGTGTTTGCTGTAATCTCCACACACTCATTTTGCCGCTCATGCACACTCTCCTCCGGGTGGAATGTGGTGTGGGTGGCACAAAATCTGATTAGATTTTAAAAAACAAATTACGGCTGCTAATTATTAAAATCGTTTTCCTCGCGGGAGTGCAGGCTGGCGGAAAACTGACCTAAAGCAAATAGTTAGAACACACTGAGGTGGAACATACAGCACAAAGACCGCAGCAAAAGAAGACAACCAAGCCGAGAAATCGATGAGTCACAAAAAAAAAACAAGACACAAACGACACACACCAAAACAAAACATGATCTCAAATACCATGCAAACACTGATGACATCATAACATGTTTTAAGCTAGTGATCGAATAGCCATTATATAACTCAATTTAAGTGTGATTGCTCTGTGAACAAACTAGGTTGTTAGTCCGTTGCCTTTATGTTTTTTAAATGCTCTACAAAGGCACCGAGCTATCCTCAGAAATTAGTCTCAGTTTATTAAGATTCAGTCTGCGTTTTTACTTAACATAATAATAGATTAAAGAACTAAGGCAGAAACCCTCTTTTAAATCAAACCAAGCATTTTTTTAAAATATACTATTTCATCACAACTTTCAGTTGTTAATTTCTCAGCTTATCTCTTGCATTTCAGGCTCCGTCACATGATGCTTATATTTTGAGTGGATATATTTATTTCCTATGGGGTAAAAAATGTCAAGGTGGTATAACTATAGTGAGATTCTTATGAAGAAAAAGTCTCATTGTAATAGGTAGTTTAGCATAATATTTTCTTAAAAACTTTGCTAGGTTCAGGTGATCAAATGTCAACTAGTATAACTTAATGAAATCAAATTCATGTTTGTAATAAAAAAACTTTACTTTAAAAAGCTTTTACTTTAAATATGTTCAAAAAACTTTTTTGAAAATTATACCTAAGATGACACTCACATGCATTCAAGGTTCACATATTCAAGAAATCGTCTTTTTACTTAATTACACCACTTGACATTTTAAGAGTCATTCAATTATGTCTTTTGTTTTCAAAAATGTACGCAAAACTTCGCACATGCGTTTTAAACTGCGTTTTTAGAAGATCTCTACTTTTCATTATCTCAGACAGCTTTATTTGTCATTGGTCCGTTTATTCCGTTCACTAACGGCAGTGAGTGGCCAAAAGTTTTTAAGCAGCTCAGGGGTGAATGGCAGCACCATCACATTTCACAAATATCAGCAGTGCTCCCATGCAATGCAACGGCTCCCAGCACATGCTATGGAGGAAGTCAACTGGCCCAACCCGGCCCGCCACTCCGTAACCGACACCTCTCTCACAGTGATAATGTCAGCACTCCAGCAAATGAAAGATTTACCTGTGGTTGTACCTGGAAAATCTTTAGCTGTTGCCATGGACGCAGACAGAAAAAGGTAATAAGGAAAAACAAGATTGAGGATATCACAAGGGGCAAGAATTTAAAATAAAAAAATGGACAACAGAATGGTTTAAAGTACAAAATTAATGTACAATCATTCTGTGAAACACATACATTTAGACATACAGTCATAACATAATACATCCAGCTACACGGCTCAGTAATTATTCTACTTATCATGCAAATTGCTCCATATTTCAAATTATGCTTTTGAAACTATGAAATATTTTTACTGCATTAAGGCCCGTTTAGTCATGAGTTACTTCCACAGATGGAGAAAGCCGGCACCATAAATTGGGACAATGTCTTAGTGACGGCTGAATGACTACCAAGGGATTTTGCTCTTGTGTGCGTGTTTGTCCACACTGGAGAATTATATCTGCCTCTAGGTTTACTGAAACAGAGCGAAATATCTGATTAGAAATACCTTTTATCTCTCACCTTTCTGACAGACTGACAGGCAGAATTTCAGCAGTTGCTGTAGCTTTTATCCCTCAACACTAGAACCAAAAACCTTTTAGTCCAATTTGTACAACCAAAAAAAAATGTCTAATGTGAAAAGGTGGAGGTGATGTGAAGGGGCAGTGACAGAGAGCAAAAGAGCAAGAGAGAGAGAGAGAGAGAGAGAGAGAAAGAGAGAGGGAGGGAGAGAGAGAGAAAGCAATATTTCCATTAAAGTATACTGTGATTTTTGTTGGACTATTTCTGTGTGAGTCTGTGGACTGAGACTGAGTGTTTTTCTTATACAGAGTTTTGATAAATCACAAAACACTTTGTTTTTGTTTTACCCCAAAATCAATAAAAAAGAGAAATTACATTTTAAAGCCTTTATGAAATGACCATTAGGTTATTTTGCATTATTGCATTATTTTCATGACAATTACAGTAAGCATATTTTATGACAAATTGTCATTACAATAATGCAAAAAAAACTCATTCTAAGTACTGTATTACTGTATACTGGTGATTCTTTCCTCAATGTCACACAGATATGCTTTTGATTTTATATATATGAAAAGATCAAAAATATGATCTGGACATGGTCTGGTTTTCACGTGACTCACATTTGGCCCTTGGGTTTAAACTTTCCATCACCCATAAAAAACTATGAAAAACAACTTTATTCAGGTACTAATTTTCTGTTTCTGATCAGATCTTCTGATTCCCTAATGGTTAACGTTTAACTTGTACATCAGACACACGGATGTTTGCTAGCCTCTTTAGCAGCCCGTATTTTAGAAGCGAGCTGTTTTGATCAGTCTCCGCGTGGAGGGTCTCAGGGGCCTTTTTTTTGCATGTCTGCTAAACTGATTACTGAGACATAATTAGCTCCTTAAATAAGACCCAAGACTGGAGAGGAAGAAAAACCTTAAAAGATGCATAAACACAACTCAGCAGTTTGGATATATTTGGCAAGAATTTAGTTTGGGGTCAAAATGTCTCGCGAGTGGCTCGCGAAGCTTTTCATCTACCACACCGTGAAAAGTCTGGCAGCGGGACGCACTTGTGCAGAGACATCGATTTTGTTGATGCTTGTGTGGTATTCCGTGTAAGTAAATGAACGTTTTTTTTCTCTACGTTCTGTTTTAATTGTGAGGGGGTTAGTGGTGAATATACGCTGATTATGGGAAGCGAGTAATAAATATTTAACAATTTCGAGCAGCTATTGGGCGAATGAAACCTGTGAGACGTGCTAACCGCTGATGCTCATTTACATGTCAGAAGAGGAACTCTGGTTCAGAATAGCCGGAGGGAGGCTCTTATGCACAGACCTACTGCTGAGTACAATAAGACTATACATTATACCTGCAGGAGATATGTCACAGGTCTCGCACCAGCTCTAAACAACTCAGCCAGGAGTGTGCAGGCCAATACATAGATTGTCTCGTCTAAAAAAGCAATTGGCTTGGCTGCGGACAGGGTTGTTGCTAGTTGGGTGAAGAGTCCACAAGTCTGGGGGTTCTTGCTATGGACAGCCTATGGTTGTCTTTCTGTGCTACTGTATCCGTGTCTAGTAAATATAAGGTGGTTTCTTCTAGTTCTTATGGGATTTGTGACCTTTAATATTGACTTGATAAATATCAAACAAAGAAACTGTCACAGGATGCAAGCCAGATTCAAACCTGTACCTCTGTGAGCACAACTGCTCCTATGTGTCTTGTGCACATATGCTATTCGCTGTGCTCTGGTCCCTCCAGATGCATGATTGTTTTTATAGAGGTAAAAATAGGGTTAGGAATTCAGAACCAGTTTTTATTCAGAACCAATTTCATAGGGTAAAAAGCCATTTTCATGACATTTGATTCTTAAATGTCTGCATTTTTCCAGTGTGGATGGGCCACGGACCACCATACTAAACAATCCTGACTGGCCAGTGCTGACTGCACCGTTTCCGTGTTACAGTCTGTGTACATAAGGCTCTTAAAGCTTTAACTCATGACTGGTTGTTTATAATGTGATTAATCCAAAGATAACAAACTGACATTGAATAAGCATTAAATCAATGTCTCTTGTTTTATTCAGATAAAGCCGAAATGTGTTGTTTTTTTCCTGTTAAAATACATTCTTCTCTCTTCAGATTATTATGCAATGTCAACACAGCAGCATATTAAAAATGGAATGATTTTGGGGTGGCACTATCTATCTGGTACTTTAATTAAATAATATAATTTACTTACAATAATTAAATTTAATACAATAATTATTTTAATTATTTAATAAATGATGATGATTATTATTGTCTCACCAAAACAGTTTTGGTTTTGTTGTGTAAACAAATTGGACCAATTATTAGTTTTAACTATATTAATAATTATTGTCAATGCAATCGTTAAGGGGAATCTGAATAAGAATTATAAAACTAATTACAATCCCAATTACTAAGATTAAACAACTAAACAAAAAAACAGCCCATTTTCTTAGTTATTTTACTAGTACACTAACCAAACGGAGTTTTCCATCCAACAATTTAATTATTGTCTTTTCTAAACATCAGCTACACCCATTTCTGTCTTTGCCCAGAAATAAAGTGAACCTACCAGCAGACACATTAATAAATGGAAATTAAAACGGTAAATGGAGATAAGTAGAGGCTGTGTGATTTCAACTGACATTTATTGCCACTTGGCAGTCGTACCATTAGCAAATTAGGTTCATCCAAGAGCCGAGTCGGACAACTCATCCTGAGAGGAAAGTCTTAATAAATATCATTCGGGTGAAGGCAGACATCTCCATGAATTAGAACCAGAGCTAATGAGTTATTTGAAAGGGTCTCTCTCTCTCTCTCTCTCTCTCTACACCTGTCTGTTACTTTCATGTTCTCAGTCTTTTAAGTCAGGGGCTCGGCTTGAATGGTTTAGGATTAGCAATCAGCCCCTGCTGGTAAATTCTGTAAATGCACCATTAATGAAGTCAAAAGCCTTTTATTCTTATTGGCCACAAGTTTGTTTATCAGTATAGTTATTAGTAAAGGGCTGGACACCGCATGCTCTTGTACTGCCACTAACCAATGACAGATCCTATATCAAACAGATTTTCTATTTATTTGTTTCATGTAAAATGTTTTTTAAGGAGAACTATGTAATTTCTGTGCAGCTACTGTTACTAAACAAAAACTGGTACAATGTGTTTGTTTGATCCTGACATCACACCACTGCCTCAACCAATGGAGTGAATTTGGGCAGGACTATCTGCTGGTCCAGCCAATGGCAGCAATGGAGAGTGTTTTTGAAACTTTGAAACTATTTTTGCAATTCTGTTCTGAGCTGCTAGTGGCACAGAAACAACACTACAGCCCCAACTACTGTGACAAATCCCATGTAATTCTCCTTAGTACAAATAACTTGTACCTTCCAAATGATTTTCCTCAAAGAAACCTGTTAGGTCTATTAAAAGCTACGCTACAAATCCATCTCTGTCCCTAGTGCTCTGTATTTTCCTTCCAATTTTAGCTTGACAAATGTTATCCGCATTAGCAGTGGACCCCTAATTGTGTGTTGTTCTCTTGCTACACTTCCTGTTTCCAAGAACCAACTTATCATTTCTGGCTCCGTCTCACTTTGGTGGCTAATACTGCAGCCACCAGCAGTTTCTCCTGCATCTTCTCAACACGCAGAAAGCTTGTAAACTAGGCCAGGAGGAATTTACTGGGTGTGTGTGTGTTTTGATACTGATTATGATGGATAATAACGTAAACTTTGACAAAATAAAATAAAAAATGAGAATATATGAGAATACAAGATAAAGTTATGGATGTCTCTTCCTCCAGGGGTTAGTGCTGAATCAGGCGAACTTACCGTATACATACAGGGTAAATTCGTCGCTGTTCGTCCCGAGGTGATTACTGGCCTCGCAACGATATGTGCCGTTGTCTGTTTTGTTTAGTGTTGTGATGATTAGATCTCTGCCCTCCACGATCATTCGCTCAACATCAGGAAGCTCTCCGCCATCTTTTGTCCATAAAACCGGTTCTGGCCTGAAAACGACAGTGTTTTAACTTAAGGCGTGACTGCAAAGTGGGTTAAAATTCCAACCCCTTCCCATATTTTTTGTAATAAAATTACTGTGTTTGGTTTGTTTCAGTGTCACGTGTTAGTGTTGTATTAAATTAAGTGAATAATTTCTTGGCAATTTTAAAGCTTGGCATAACTAGAAAGATGTATATTGGTAACAAACCAAAACTAAGAAATATCTTGATTTTTAGTTGTTTAAGCTCATTATTTTTGGATTAAATCTTCAGTGAATTTACAAAACGTTAACTATAAAAAATACATCAAGTATTAAATGCAACACATTATAAACTTTCATTTAAAAGCTCTTCCCTACAACAGGCGATCATTTAACCCAACCCCTTTTTTGAAGACTTGTGGGTCCTGTGGTTGAGAAACAGTGGTATTGCACATGACTGAGTGTGAGCTGATGATACTCACTGTGCTCCAGATGCATTTATACTCTATGGCTGCTTTTATACTCACTATCTAGCATAGATTGGATATTATTACATATACAATGAAAGCAAATAATGACTAGTTATGTCAAGCTTTAAAAGCTTCATATATAAACACCATGTAAGTCAACCTGTGCTACATTTATTATACTGAAGACATAAGACTAAAAGTTAAGACTAAAAAACTTAAAGCAATTTGCTGAAAGTCTTCCACTTTGTCATGGTTCTCAAATCTTGTTTATCGCTGTTTGTGTTCCATGAAAGAAATTTACAAGCATTTGGGTGAACTGTCCCTTTAAGTTAGTCATTTTATTTGTTCGGGCAATACAGCAGGTTCAGCAGTCGTGTGGCAGACGAGATTCGTCTCTCAAATTATTATCTTTTCTGCTGAGAGAACTTTTTATTGTTTTGTCCTCTACCTCAGAAAGGTCACATATAAAGAGTTACAACCGCCTCTAAACGATTATATGACTCACTAAATCTCTCCCAAATATCAAGATCTGATTTAGTATTATTGCCTTTTTGTTCTCGGTATGCAGATAAGGTCCCCCTTGAGACGTGACAATTCTACAAGTTCAACATCACAGGACAGGAAACACTCAAACAACATTCACGTAGGTAATTAAATGAAAGACGGACTCACAGTGGGTTGCCCTTGGATTCGCACTCCAGTTTGAAGTACTGTCCTTCCTGCGGGACTATTACTGAGTGCACAATCTCTACTTGAGGAGCATCTGGAACAGAACGGAAATGAAAGGGAAAAGAAAGAAAAGGAAAAAAGTAAAACAAAGTAACAAGAAAGGAAGGAAAAAGTAAAAAAGAAAAAAAGGAAACAGAGAAAAGGAAATCAAGGAAAGGAAATGGAAATAAAGGAAAAGAAAGAAATGGAAAAGAAAGAAAAAGAAAAGAAAGGAAGACAAATTAAAAGAAAATACAGAAAAAAAACAACAAAGAATAAAGAGATTTCAGTGTACACTTTATGCACAAAATACATACAGCAGGCATAATTCTAATATTGCTGAGTACTAATTGCTCTCCTCAGAGGTTTGACAGTGACCTTAAATCATTTATTTTCTATGAGAGTTTGACATGAGCAACAGAGACCAGAGTTGAACAGACTCATAAACGTGCAGGTGTTCAATTAACACAAAGCAAAGACTAATATTAAACTGTAAAGCATCATAATTTATATAGCTATATAGAAAATATGATGATATAAAAATACAGTGACCATTAATTTTGCCCAAGTAGGCCTTGATTTAAGGGGCTAAGATGTCGAACTCTACAGGGAAACTAATCCAAAATGAAGACTCACAGTGAACCTCCAGCACCTCTGTGACCTGGTAAGGCATGGAGCCCAGAGCTATGTGCTCTACCACGCAGGTGTAGGCGGCCCCATCATCCTTCCTGTCCACCTTGAAATGTACAGAACTTCTGACAGTGAACGACCGGCCAGTCGCGTTGATCTCCTTCTGACCTGCCCCAGAAGAGTCACAGGAAACCCATCAGACCAGCTTCAAGCTACACATACTGTACACACACTTGAATTCTTTATCATACAAATGACACATTACAAGAAACACTTGACTGAAATGTTTCTTATGATCTTTTAATCTTTTTTTAATCTTTTAATCTGAAATCATTTGGTTAAATGTAAAAAAATATTTTGTAGACAGATATATAATAGTGCCAACATATACATTTTGTCATTAGAAAATTACAAGTTTATTTAAAGAAAATGGACAGTTTGGACCAAATAATAAAGAAAAAGCAGCCAGCCAGAGGCTAGAACTCCTTCAATACTGTTTAAAAAGCATCTCAGGATAACGGCTCATGAAACTGTGTCATAAATATAGATATAGTGAGAATATTCTATATATTATACATATTCTATATAATGAATTTTTTAAATTTTCTACTTTTTCTATATTTCCTATTCCTGTTTTTCTATATAAGTATGTTTGTGTTATTTCCCCCTTTTGATATGGTTTACTTTTATTCTAAAATGTAGACAAAATGTTAATAAAGAATGTGTAAACGTTTGTATACTTTTGAATGGTACTGTGTTGAATATACACAGGCATGCATTACAGAAAATACCAAACCAAGTGGCCTTCTCAAATGAACGAAGCTACACCTTTTTTCAAAACAACTTCTCTGACATTTGTGCAGTAACTTTTAACCAAGTAGTCTCAAGGGCCTTTTCAGCAGATATATGAACCTCATGTTCACAAAAGCAGCCTGGCTGAATAACCCCAGGTGTAGTAGTTCATCTCATTAACTATGGTCTTGCTCCACTAAACGTGATATGATCTATGGTCTTCTTATTAAAAACTCAAGAAACTTCACTTTGTCACAGGCTGTGACACATGAATGACACTTTTTATATTTCGTTGTAATAAAATTAAATTCTTATAATTTTAAAGAGATTCTCAATTTAGTTCTGAATGGTGCACAATCCAGATTTAAGCAAAAGATAACCCGTCATTACACAGACCAGCAATCCACACACAAAAAATGCCCTAATATACCCAAATGTTCCCTGTTTGGCCTGTAATGTATTCTGAAAAGAAGAATACATAAAAGAATCTTTATATTGTCTGTCAGAGGACTGTAACAGTGATAACGCGTCAAGCCGTCTGTGTATTATTAAAGCTCTGGATCAACAGAACAATAAATGTCCGAGTGAGAATGTAACTGAAAGATATCTTCTAAGAAATCTTTTAGAAAATACTAAATACATGCATGACCTGACAAGATAAAGTAGAGAATTATCCACTGTCTGTCCTATGATGCACACACATGTAGTTGAACATTCATAACATTGATATCCTTGGCTTTTGTCATCAAAACCAACCCAATTTTCAACCCAGTTTTCTATTCAAAACATTGATTTTATATGTTATTCTCTCTGGTTCTAATGTTTTCCATCTAGCACGGTAGAATGTGCTCCCTGATTGGCTGGTTTATAGTGTCCATTGATTGGCTATTAAATAAACAGAGTGAAATTCTGGTTTACAACTCGTTTTACTATTGTAATGTGATGCATTTGAGAGGTTATTACATTTTGATAAAAGAGTACAATTCTTTTGTTTTGTTTTTATAATGTGAATGGTTGAAAATAAGGCCAAGATTGTCTATTATGAACAGGGTCAGTTTTATGTCATACTGAATTAAAACTACATTTATACCATGTTTATGATTTTTTTTAAATGATTGTAGTTACTGAGCTGCTCCAACTGTGATACTGGCAAAAAAGTTGCAACTGTATCCCATTTTGTATTAGAAGGTCTATATTACTTTCACATTATCTATGGTACTAAATTATTATCATACCCAAGGGTATTTACATGGTACTCTGACGTACATGTCCAAAAACACCCACGGCAGTACCACAGTATTTTCTGGTACACTTTTGTTAGTGGCTGTAATAAATAACATGCTCTTTTTAAAAATATGTGTGATTTATGAGTTTCTGTATGAATCTGGGCCCCTGCTGGTGTTCAATATGAGGAAAGCCCGGTATGTAATTTCACATTCGCACACAACATCTGGTGATTAATTTTTAAAAAAGTGCGGATGCTAATCGCTGTTGGAATATGGTGCAGCGTGATATCTGGTCAGAAAACTAGACATTATGAGCACTCAGACAGCTGAAAGCACAGCCCTCTCTCTCTCTCTCTCCCTCTCCCCTTCTCTCATTCTGCATGGCCTGATCCCTTCCAGAAATATAGACACTAGTGTCAGTCAAACACTCTCTTTGCATAGCCTGCAGCGCTGTCATGCTCTTCTGCATGCGTGCTATCAACTGATGCTTCAGGAAGATTGATTACTGCTTTTGAAAGTGAGCTAAACTGTGAGCTAAAGTAAAGAAATGTTGCAAAAACACCCATTTTTACCAGAACAATCTGATAAATGTGAAAAAATAAAGCGTATTATTCCATACAGTAACACTATAGAACAATAAAGCATTTTATATCAATATTACACACATTTTTGCATTTAGATGTGAATTCATAGTATTAGTATGTGTGTTTCCTGGGAATCGAACCAATGATCTTGGCGTTGCTAGCACCACGCTCTACGAATGGAGCTACAGAAATATTTTTCTTTCCTTCAATTTTATTTATATAACGTTTTTCAAGTTGCAAAGCAGTCAATGTTACACTCAAAGTCATTTTGTTAATGACTTTTATTTTGTTTGACCACATGTTGTTCAAAGCGCTTTCAATTTTGTGTTAATTGTAAATTAAAAAGTATGCAAAAAATGAACTCAATCAATCAAGTTACCTGACCTGGATGTAAATTCCATTATAAAGAATTTCTCCAACCATCAGAGCATCACAAGTTTGTAGGACCGCAAGCAGAGTAGAATGAGAACAGACCACAAATGTTGTTTAAAAGCAGCCAGACCAAGAACAATAACTGCACACAAGAACAACTGCACACAAGGGTTTCAATCACACTAAATATATAGTGAGATGTGACACAATGGCCTAAATCTTCAGTCTGCATTGGTACACAGACCGACTACTTTAAAAAAGCACAAACAGACTGCAAGACCCTCAGTGATTTCTTTGCCCCTTCTTCTAATGTTTATTTAATGCTTTCATCTGCAACAATGTAATGTCTATCATGTCTTCATATGGTTATTCATATGGTTATTTAAAAGGTTTGTACAGCAAATATGCTTGTATGTGATTTATTAACCAGCATTTAATGTAATCAAGTCAGTTAAAGCGTTTGACAGTCCTACTTGTTTATCACATTCGCTCAACTGAACTGCAGATAAATGCAAACCGTTATTTCTCACCCACCTCCAGATAAAACCTCTGCAGCGTTCTGGGTTTCTAGGTAAAAAATCTGCCAGTGAAAATCTATTACACATTTCCCCTGCCATTTGTGTGCATTTAAAGAGATATCAAAATTATGTCAAAACTATATTACACTATAATATTTGATTTTCTGCAGAAAACGTGATTGGTGCTTATTCTCTAATCACATTCCTCATACAACATCAAAGTTTGGCACAACATCAAAGCCTAAATTTACAAGAAAGAACAAATGTGGAAAAAAATCATGGAAAGCAAATAAAAGTGGAGTATAGTTAATACAGTTTTGGAAACAGAAAACCACACTGGCTATCAGCACTGGCTTTCACGAGCAAGCAGAGCTCGCACCGAAAGTTCTGTCATCTATCCATCAACATGACTCAATCCACAAGGACCCGTATCTCTCTGGCTTTCCCAAAGTGAAAGGTATCTCTCTGCGTTACATATTCTGTTTTGCCCTGCGCGTTGGCCCCAGAAGCACATCCAATGCTCCTTGTGAGAACAGATCACAGACTGAGATTCTTTTGAATCGGAGTGAGTGACAGGCAGTCTGGCTGTGATGCTATGCTCACACAAGTCACTGGTCTTTAAGTGTGGGTTGCGTGGACACCGCCGCTCTGGCCATCAATCGCTACCACCAAAACATCAGACGACACTTGCAGACTTCAGCCCTTCAGCCCTCAGACAACTGAATCGTATTTCAATATCTCAGTTGTAACATATTGGTTTAAGTTTGGAACTGAAGCGTTATTCTACGCTATCATAAAACAGATTGATTCAAAGACTCAAAATGATTTGGAATGTAGTGTAAAATTGATTCCCTTGGCAAAATCTTTGAAATAGTGGTGATGTAATTTCAGTGCAAATAGTGGCACCAAACAGAATTGAGAAAGTTTCCATTTTAATTGTTTAAACAAACACAAAGTCTAGCTCTGGGGCATCCGAGAGTTCGTCTTACTAGCACCAATTTCCAAAACCTAGAATGGAAGGGGAATGCCCCGCCTCTTACCCTTAACCACACTGGTCCAGCAGGGCTGATTTGATCAGCCTGCCTTTTCACTGACCAATCAGGTAGCACTTTGCACCATGAGCATTAAAGCACCTCCCATACTGTCTCACGTTTCGTAAATTTGCGTATGGGACACTATGGCGCTGGCATAGAGATGCACATTAAGCACATACTCATGTACCACTGACAACAACATGCAACTGTTCATCATGCGCGATCAGCACGGGGCTATCCGGGCGATATCCACAGGGATATGTTTACCTTGCACCTCCTTGTCGTTTCTGAACCATCGGATGTTAGCAGCAGGCTTGCTGCCAGATGTGGTGCATGTCAGTGTGACGTCCTCTCCATCTAGAGCTGGTCTCGATAGGCCTGTGATTTCTGGTTTTGCCGGAACACCTGAAATACAACCAGCAATTAGCCAGGTAAAATTTAACATACAGACAATGGAGCAGCATACGAGCATATAGACATTTACAAAATGGGCAGCACATTTGTAACTGCATTACTGTACAGTTTTGTTTCTTTTTCCAACATGAAGGACCAGTCAGTCATGTTTTCTTGTTTTGAACTTGTTTTGAACTTGGTATATTCCTTTAATATTTTTTGTTAAACAGCGTTGAAACATGTTATATTTTACAGTCTTGCTTTTCATTTTTATCCATGTCTGTATCATGTTAAAATGTCTCTTCATACATTTTGTTTTTTACTTCCACTGTGTGTAGAAAATTGTAGAAACAACTTTATGATGTGTAAATCATCTCTCATTGACATCAAGTTGTGAAGGTACAGAGAACACACTGACCTCAGATCAGTGACGAGTGTCAACCTCATATTTGCAGACTGATCTACAGTAGAGTAAGTCTTACCTAGAACTGTTAGGAAGGCTTTGGAAGTCTTGACAGGCATGGTGAAGAGCGAGCAGGTGTACTGTCCTTCGTCTGATAGCGTGACATCACTGATGCTGATGGTCAGCTCCTTCCAAGAGGCTCGAACCAGTTCAATCCTGTTGTCCCTTAAAGCTAAGACAAAAAGATGCATCATTATTGATCAGTCAATATATATTACATTGACCAGTCAAGGCTATAAGGAACTCTTGGGGAAAACAGCATTGTTATTATTAATATTATTAATATTGTCTGATTATTATAAATCAAACATCATAATTATGATATAAATCAAACAATTTTGAAAATTTTTAAATTGATATTGATTGATATTCAATTTTGTCCACTATTAAAAACCTTATTTTTTATATATAAAAATGACACCCAGGACATAATATCATTTGAAACCTTTCTAAAGCATGATGGAAAAAGTGAAAAATTGCATTTCAGTGTTTACACACATTGTTGTATTGACTACATTGTCAAGCTTAATAATTAAACCCTCCTAAAAAGGTTAAAAAAAAAAAAATCTAATACATATTGTTTTTATTTAATATTTAAATATTTATTCTAATTTACTGGTAATAAAAATTAATCAATAACTACAATATTGACAATAACTACAATATATATACAAACCAATATTTGGTCCCAAACTAGCTCTTACTGAGCGACCATTTTTTTTTTACTTGTTTAAACTACAGTGTTGCTCAATAGAAACAGCTAATAGAAATTTTTTTGACCTTCTGATGTTGACAATCACCTTTTTCTGAAAAAGAAAATATACTTTATTTTTTAGAGTTTTGGACCCTATTTTATACCCTCTGTGAAAAGGCATCTTCTACCTGTCTGCCACAAGCAGTCGTTCATCCATTATGTTTGCAATTTTCAAGAAGAGCTTTCTTCAGCCGAGAGAATGATGAACAGAAAGGTCACCTCAAACTCATCACCTCACTTTAGCTGAAGCACAATCAGCTCGTTGTCTGTTGTTTGAAAAAGCAAACTCTTCATTTAACACCTCGAACATCTTTTCTGCTTTACAGACATACAGACATTTCAGCCTCTCTGCAGGCCTTCAGACTTTAACAAATGCTCCATTGGGACATCAAGCTATGAAATCTGTTTGGTACCCAAATGTGTTTTTTATTTAAACAAAGCGTACTGACATTCACGCTTTGGTCTGTGTGAACGCAGCAACGCTGGGGAATTCTGCTCGAAAATGTTCGCCGTCCTTTTGGGAACGTTGTTACATGCAAACAATGACATGTCAAATCAGGAAAATGGATTTACTTACATGTCAACTGAGACAATCGCGTCGCCTTTCGGGCCTTTTAAACGTGCATTAACGTTAAACAACAATGTGTTTCCGAACAATAAAATCAGAAGCTACAAGACAGCGTCATTCTAAAGAATGATTCAACACTGCTTAGATATTCTTTCTGAATGTGTTCTCAGTTATGAATAGGGCATGAATAGAGGCTTTGTGAAGATGGCAAATGCCCGGGGGGGGTTTGGCAGAGAGACCGGATAAGAACAGGAAAGGTGATCAGGTGTAGACTCGCTCTACACATGGGCCTGCTGATACAACCAGACGAAACCAGGAGATGCGAACCATCAAAGCTGAGGATAAGATGACACATTTACACCAGCCTGTATCTCCCTCAGACACAGAGGGAAGAATGAAAGAAAAAAGTGTGTTCCCTTGTTGTCTGCAGAAAAGGCAAACACATAAACACTCATAAAACGAACATCACAAAGGTGAGGATAAGCTGCCAGTCGCTGTTTGTACTGAGGCTGATGGTACAGTGCTGAGACTCTAAAATGCTTGGCAGTTTCCATTCAAGTACTACAATGATAACGTACAGCAATGTGGGTGTTGAAAAGAACGCGAGAAGAGAAAAAAGACATGGGGTAGAAAACAGATTCACCCACACAGAGTCTGAAATAGATTTACCTCAGTGGTCGAATTTGTCTGCGCTGGGGTCAAATGAAGAGGTGAAAAGCATTCTCAGAAAGAGTCTCGAGATGTGTTATTTCCTTTAACTCGCACTAAGACTGTATGGTATGTCTTATTCTGACACAATGGTGTCAAGCTTACAACATTATCCCAAATCCATTGACAGAAACAAGCACACAAAGGTTTGAATAACCCTACAGACAACTGTTATCAATTCAACGCAGGCCAACAGGGGCTGGCAAAAACTCTGCACCCACACTTCCAAAAAAAGAATCGAAATCCTGCCAGATGCCCAGAGTTAGCTTCAATCTGTCACAACCTCAGTGAAATGCCAACGCCTGACAAAGCTCTTTTTCCCACAGCTTAAAGAAGTCAACATGATGAAATGGTTGGTTTCCAAGATTCCGTTCACTTCGTCAACACTGTTTATTTCACTTTCCCAACTCTTTAGGGAAAGAAAAGAGATGTGCGTTATCTCAGCATGGACAACCCTGCAAGACTTGTAGCTGGTCTGACTGACATCCCAGCATTCCCTTAGGCTTGAGCAATCTGACAACTGCCTGATGATACGGGCCGCTGGTTAACATGTTTAGCTGTTGCTCCTGTACAATGGCTGCTGATAGACACTCACATTTTATAGCTGCATTGATTTTATCTAAGGCTTTTTATGACTCACAAATAAAAACTTGGTGAGTAGACTTGCAGCCAAATCGAAGAAGGCAGCAGCGGGGGGATAATGGAGCAGATTGCGAATGTTATGTTCAAGGTCAGAAGTGCACACGAATGTGGGTGTGGTTAGAAAATATTGTTCACACACTCTGTGCGTTCGGATATATTTGGTGTTGTTGTTCTTGGAATGAAGAACACCACTGACAAAATGCCTTCACACCTTTCTTGTGAACAATCATTTGGCAGTACACTTCGAGAGACACTCAGTACTCGAAACCGCACTGAAAATCCAACCTTGGAGGAGAGCTTCTTCTCTGAAATAATCAGAACACTCCATCTAATGAGAAGAAAGAAAATGAGATGGAAACCTAGAAAGAGTGACAGGTCCCACGGCTGTGACTGTCCCGTAGCTGGTACGCCTATCTTGGCATTGACACGTTTAGAGAAGCCAGAAGTCTAACTCTCTACAATTAGACTGCTCCAATGGCCAGCCGTCATTGGTCACAAGTAATCACATCTGGACAGGCTGTGATTACTTGAGTGATGTAGGGCTGTTACACCATTGCAGACAGGAAGTTCATTTCCAGCAGCGCTCTTGGGCCAAGAAAATGCTCTATTGCAGGTGGCCAATGATCAGAGGTTAAAACAGATCTTACACACCAGGTGCAGGAAATAAACTGGCCAACAACTGATGTGGTGACATTTGAGAGGATGTAATGGGATTATTAAAGGCAGCTGCTACATCTGTCATTGTGCAGAGTCATATCAGTTCAAATGTTACATTAGACATTCTAAGATAACAATAGGGCACAGCTACTGCAGAGAAAACAGCTAAACCAGAACCTAATTCTCTTTGACGAATCTCTAAGGTTTAGTTTCTTACGCTGCATCACAACGTTAGCCTTTGTTCATCAAGCTTGTTGCTATATCAAAACACAAGACAAGACATTTTTGGGTCAGTCTAAGAACACAATGCTTTCATGTGAGCTGCATTTCACTGGGAGCACATAAATTTGAGATGTGGAACGTACAATATCTACAGATTATTCAGAGATGGCAGTTGTGCGTGGAATATGCAAACACGCAGGGTTTTGTTTCATCAGATACGATTGGCTGTTCGTTAAATTTTCCATGAGAAAAATGTAACAAGATTTTTAAAACATTTCCCTAAAAAAATCTATTTAAAGAATAATGAGTAATTATGACATTGCACTGGATTAAGACATTGATCTATAAAAATCCCAATGGTCATTAGTTAATAATCAACCATATTGTCAAACTCAATCAACCTTTGTCCATTTTCATATTCATCAACAACAAAGATGTAAGACCCTATTGACCTTAATATACTTAAAGTAGAGCCCCCCCCCCCCTTACTGTATCTTTGCAGTATACTTAATGCAGTCTCTACAAATGGAGACTTTCTAAAATGTCACACAGCACTTAACATTTCATTTATCGACTGATAAAGCTATAATGATAGGAGCCCATTAGAGGTCCATTTGGTTCTATGTGAGGTGTTGAGCTTTAAAAATGACATTTAACTAAGTGTGGAAATGTTAGATTTGAATGAGTTGTTTTACTTGTCTTCCAATTGGAAGGCTTGGTGTCAAAGCTTGGTTTAGACAAAGAAAACAGTATTGCAAAGTGTTGAATTACTTGCAAAGCAACACTTGAGTGGTGAAATTTCAGTTCTTTGGTTAAATACAGACTTTTTTAGTTTATTTGACAATTTTAGGGGCCATTTGCCAAGGAGATGTTGCAAGCTGGAATCAAACCTGCATCTTTCACATGAGCACCAAAATTGTATGTGTGGCATGTGTGTTTGCAGATGGCACACTAAGAGTGGCTTAGTCAACTGTATTGCATGTGTAATGTGTGAAGGACTTTTCCCACTTTTCCTTCTTTCTGAATAGGAATTTGCTCCACAGATATAGCAAATTATCATAGCGTGATTCCTCACATTTATTGGCCTGCAGCAATGAATACTAATATAAATCATCAGGGCTTCCATTGTACGCTAGGGATGAGTTTGAATCGACAAAGGAAAAAGTGCTGATACAGCACAACCTGAAAAGGCACATTAGACAGCAACATTAGAGAAACCCTTCAAAAAAAATAAATTCAGTGATAAAATTCTGCACCTTGAAACAAAAGACAATTATAGCAGTGCAAAAGAATCCTTTTTCTTTATAAATCTAAGTGCATTTTGCTCTGCTTTAGAATTTTTTTAACGTAATGAACGATTTAACGAGTCCATTTATGCTGTAATTTAAAACATAACAACATTTTGATTGCTGGAGGCCAATTAAGAGCCCACTCTGCAAATGTGACCTTTTGCAATTTGAGCTAAACATCACTAATGAATGTCAGGATTGATGGACCTGGAGCATAAAGGGGGTCTGTATTGTCGTGGTTCACGAACGACAACCCCCGCCATCAATAACCTACGTCTTAGAAACCACAAATGATGCCTGTTGCTATGGCTCTACTTTGTACACTAAAGCTAGAGTTCCAATTAATCATTTCCAAATGCATCGAGGAATAATGTATAAGCTGTACTAAGCTCAGAGCCTGTATAAACTCTTCAGGATCCGTGAGGTTACGCTTCACAAAAACCAGATCCGACAGTATTTAGATCTCTCATCATGAAGCGCAAAATGAATACCATCTGCAGGTGTTGTTTTCCCATAAGTGAAGTCTTTACATCACGCTACAGTGGAGCAATAGTCATATACGCTCTAATTTATCCCCCTCTGGCGTGATGAATTATATGCCGGGCATTGCATTAATAGCACCCAGATAAGGGAGACATATGGTGCTTATCGATTTTCAGTGGCGGCGACTCATCATCGTGGCGCTTCTCTCCTAATGGCCTTGAGCGAAAATGGATACGCAAGCTCTTGTGGTAAGACTGTACGCCCAGATGCACGGATGCTTTTATGCAAAGCTCCTTACGCTCCACTTATTACATGGCTGATCTCCCTGGAGCAACCTGAGGTTAACAGCCTCGCTTGAGGTCGTGATGATGGTGCCATCCAATTGAGAATCAAACTTCTTGGTTACTGCACTTAATCTTTATCAACCTGTGCAGCTCTGGGTGATGCACCTGTTCAATTATATATATTATTAGCATTTGGATAGTATTTGATATATATTTTTTATTGTTTATGTATTTGCTCTGAAATTACTTACCCACAATAATCTCACAATAAATTACACAAATAGTGATTACAAATGAAGAAAAATGATCACAAATATATATTGTACTGAGTATATAATGTACCACCCAGCCCCACTAACACACGACCTACACAGAGCATTGGCTGTTGGTTATGGTGAATATATTATTAATAAGAGTGGTGGGTGGTTGTTGAGCACAGATTTCCTGTGTCTTGACATGTGGAAGGAGTGTCTGGTGATCTAGGAAGGGTGAATTTAGGATGTAGCCCAAAATCACACCCCCGCAGACTCACAGCGTGTTCGGCATGTGAAATGCACACATGCGCGCACCTTCCTGCGATCCAGGCCCCTACCGGCCCTCTGTTATGTGGGCTGTTCTCAGATATAGTCCATATGTAGGTGTTGCCTCACACAAAACAGTGTTGATGAGGCCAAATGGCCATGAATGAGAGTAATCTAGCTCTCTCTCCCTCTCTCTCTCTCTCTCTCTATCTCTCGTGATAGTGCACAGGGTAAGATTTACAGGTTGTTTCTGTAGTGATTTGCAGTACCACTCTCTCAAGAACTAGCTCATCACTCCATCTGTGAGCCTATAGGCCGCCCACTGGCTCAGTGGCATGCTGGGAGCTACAGACTCGCACTCGTTAAGGGTTCAATGCAGAGGAGGAGAGAAAACTTGATCGACCCCGACATCTTCCCTTGGTGTAAATGCTGATAGTGTGTAAGAAACAATATAATTAGTGTCAATCCAGGCGTGGTTTCTGCCTTTATGATCATGATAAAGTTTACGCATGTCTGAAAATACTCGCTAGAGTTGAACATTTTCTGAGCTGAGGGATGTGAGCTGTGCTTATCTGTGCAAAAAAAGCTATTGCCACGGTGCAATAAGTGTTGTGATTGTTTGCTAATGTGTGGTTTTAAAGTGTTGCCAAGCAGTTGCTAAAATGGCCTAAGTGGTTTTAACTGCATTGTTATATGTTGCTTTTGGGTGGCTGTTTGATGATTGTTTTCCATGTAACATAAAAATAAGATTAAACAGGATGTTTGTTGACTGACAGTTTTATTTTCATTGCATGGATAAAAGCATCAACACTCCTCAAAATTTCCTATTTGTGTTCCACAGAAAAAAGACAAACAAGCCTTAAGGTTTCAGAACAAAATGTGAATACATTTTTATTTTGGGGTGAACTATCCCTTTAAGGTTAAGGTTATGGGTCTGTTTAAACCTCTATCCCTAGATAACAATTCAAAAGTGATGCTTGCCCTAAAAAGCACCACAAAATAACTGATTATGTTACTGCCATTTCACTAAAACGGGATTGAGTGTTTCAGTCGGATAAGGTATTTTCTCACAAAAACACACAGATTCTCACGTATTCCCACTTTTACACCTGACCATCTTTTTAAAGAGAATGCGCTCTCAGCTCTAACAGCACGCTACCCACAATTCTTTTCAATCTCTTTTAAATTCAGCCTGAGCGCCCATAAGCAATCTTATTTTCCATTTTCTCATTCCAGTGGTCCAGAATTCAAATATAATAGACTATACCTGGGCACATCCGGAAAAATATATACCTCACACACCCTAATCGGTCTAAAGTCGCATCTTGCTGTCATTGTGCACTGAGGATTAAAACCATTTTCCGACTGACTGTTCAGTGACAATCTTTGCCGTATTCAGCTCAAAATTCTGAGCCACCCAGTTGTTTCACTAAAGAAGTTTTTAAATATACGGATGGCAGACATTCTCTAATGCATGACAATGCATTATTATAATCATAACAATTGGACTCACACTCTGGATTAAATATGCATGATCTGTAAATGTAATGCCCACCTACCAGATTTACTTACTACATACTGTCAGTTACTACACTTACTACAATGCAGTGAATGAGATTTAAATATGTACAATAAAATATGTATCCAGAGTTTAATTGTCATTTCTGTGGTTGAAAATTAAGGACTGGTGATGGATCCAGGATGGATGGGGTTTTAAAGGGTATCTCCATAGCTTAAAATCAACAACACAGTCTATACTGCTATACAACCAGCTTAAAATACCGCAGTTAACCTTCATTATATATTGTAAGCAGCAGTCGCTTGCAAAACAGACACCTTTGTATTAGGGTAAGTCATGTCATGTGTAAATAAAATGATAAAACTATTACAAAACAATAAAAAGAAACCACTACAATGGCTACATTCGATATATTACTTGTAATAAAATGATTTTGTAACATGATTTTGAAATGATTTAAATAACATGCTTTTATTAAAGGTATAGTACCAACAGGGCGTTACAATAACTTGTACATTATTCAAGAAATTCGCAAGTTATTTAATTTTTTTTATCATTATTATACCTGATTTTTCAATTTATGTCATAGCACAAATTTTAGATGAGGGGGGATCCACTTAACTGGGTGTCTGATCCGATTCTAGAGGCACTGGGTCTGGATATAGTTTGTTCTGGCACACATTAAGCCCTTCCTATATCCTTTAATGCCGAGAGCACTGAAAAGAGACTCTGGTCACTTGAGGTGAGACCATTCATTCCCCAAAGCCACTTGAGATTGACAATCCCTCAGTCTCGGTTCACAGACCTAATTGTGACCGCAGCCAATTTCCCCTCTCTTCATCCTCTCTGTTAGCTCTCATCCCTCGTTCAGATGCCCTAAAGTCTCCTGACGCCACACCTGCCCCTGATGTACCGGCACACTGCTGACAAAAACTGTTTGAGTCCCTCTGGAGACCATTGTGTTTAAATGATGCAGTTTACATTGTTCACCTTAGTTGTCCTGGTTTGCATAATTATTCACCCCCCAAAACAAAGCCCAGAACTCTCTACAAAAACTGCAGTATGCAAATACAAGATATGCAAATAACAAAATAATGTATGCAACATTATTAGAGAAAACAGCCGTGCTGTATTATAAATACAAGTCATATTTATTTGCTGAGCAGTTTTTTGGAAAGACAAAAAGAAAGTTTTAGAGAACAAATATTGGCTGGAGTTGTGGTGTAGCAGTTAGTGCTGGGACATATTGTGCTGTGATGCCTATGTGGGTGACGCCAGGGAAATCATGCATCTAATTAAAAAAGTTATAAGAAAGATAAGACTTGGGCAAAGAACACAGCTGTTTTTTAGCATCTAAAAATGCGTCATATGCAAGTTTCAGCATTTCTGATTTTGAACTACATGAGGGTAAGTAGATAATGATTTTTCAGTTTAAAGTAAAGTATCTGCAGACGATCAATTAAATTGTACCAAATTTAGATGTGAACAATCTTTCAACTTTCAACTGTTTTTTGGGTAAGCTGCTTTTTTAAATCCACTTGACTCAAAAATATAAGCACTGATCGGCTTGTTTCTCCCTCCAACATTTCCTGCCTCTTTGCATTTTAAAGTGGCAGAAAAATTTTTACTTGTTGGAGCTGTGGTGTAAAATTTTGGCAGGGCTTCTTCGTTGAACTGTGCTGCTTGTGCTGGCGGTGAAGGTTTGAGACAGGCTGTGACATCTCACTTCCGCTCTCTTTCTCTAATTACTTCCTGTCCACCTTTCAGTATATACCTGTCAAATAAAGTATCAATAACGAACACATGCCACCACAGCTCATACCACGGCTACTACTGTGACAAAAGATGATGGTACACAGACAGATTTCGAAGACCATAGGTGGCAATTTATGTCAACCGCAACAAAAAAACAAAACACAGTTTACACACTTTTTAATGAGGCACAAAGAGCAGCTCAAAGGAATCACACACATGGGAAACAGTGTCTGATGCACTCAAAAGTCAACTGTTGCTTCCCTTGAAGGCACTATAAGTATTTTGAAACACCACACATGAAATGTCCCAGCTACTTGACAGCTATGACTGAAACAGGTAACTTGAGAAATCACACCTGTCTAAGAGACTCAAGGCTCTGTAAAAGTGTCAGGGGGAGAGGGGGCAGCCTTACCTTTCCAGGTGCCATCACACTAGACTTCCATTAATATAGAGGAGAGGAACACAAACATATGCGTGAAATTTAAATCTTTCGCTGCCAATGAAAGTTTGCAAATTAGCAAGACATTTGCCCTTTACAGTATCTGAATGATGTAGATTTACCTTTTAGATCAATACAAATAGCACAAATTAAAAAATTAAAATTAATTACAAAATTACAGTTTGCAGTGATGCAGAAGGCAGATTGTATGCGTTAAAAGTGTACATTTATTATTTTTTTGTAATTTCTTAACAACAGGGACCCTTGAGTGTGACATCGTATCCTGCTGTCTATATTTTCTGCAGTTTCAGTTTCTAAAATTTGGTTTTATATTAAGGTTTTAAAGAGACAGACAGACAGACAAAACCACATATACACTAGACTACAAAAAACTGACTGAATATCCTGATGATCAGAGACAAAGTTGTACGGCATTAATGGCACATGAATTGATGATGAACACAGAAATTAATTAACCTTATATTACAGTGACAAAACATTGAGCTTTCTCATGGTTTCTCTGTCTTCATGTGGGTGGTTCCTTAACTCCTAAACCCCTGCGGAAGCGGCGGCTATGACAACCACAAAATATTGCATGCGTCTGTTCCCTCAAGGCAACAGATAGTTGCCAATAAACCAAATATGATTCCTCTTCCAGAAAATACAATTACTTCTCCTACAGGTCACTAAACTCATAGGCTGCCCATTCTATTACCATAACGCTTCAAACAATTATCTTAATTAACATCTGGCGTGGTTAATGCACAATTTTAACTGAGCCACTTCCCACTACAGAATTGCCACCCTTACATCGCCCTCAACAACAGCACATCTGTCCACTCCAGGGGAGATAGTGAAGGACCGTTTCCAGGAGGGCATTATGTTGGCTGAATGTTGGCAGATCTTCCAAGCTTGCTCACTTCATCCAATCTGTGTCAGTGTCACGTTAAACCCCCCAGACTGGTTTGTCTGTCCCTCACGGCTACTGCAGTGACCGTGCCAGACTCCGGTACCGAGGTGTTTGCAAACACGAGGAAAATGCAAGCTTCCCACCCATATTCTGTGCAGTCAGAGCGGCTTGCCAAAAAGCAGGCAAATGCCGTTCACTTGGGAGATTCAGAAACCAAAACATGACAAACTACAAAAACTGATAGTTTTGGTGCAGCTTGTACATGMAAATGCCTCACCATGCCAAGATGATCAGCTTATAATTTTGCTGACGGTTCAAAGGCCAATTTGTTCAATAACGAACACATGCCACCACAGCTCAAGATAATTTACATGCCACCAACATGTAAATTATCTGAAATCTAATAATTGTCCTCATGTCATTGACTTTCCGTGATGACTTTCTTTGTTTTATTTTTACATACAGTGAAAGTGGGGGACTGGGGTTGTCATGCTCCAAAAAGACAAAAAAGGCAGGAAAACAGTAGTTTGTATATGACCTATGATATGTTCCAGTTTTCAGAAGCCATATGATCACCATAAGCAGCTGGAATCACAAACATCAAAAGAAAGTAAAATGGGATAAAATGACATAAGGGTAATTTAAAAAAAAATTCATAAACTTTCTCTCACTTTAAAGGCTAAAGCTCCTATAAATAAATCATGCAACAGAAACACTTATTTTTGTTTAGATTATCATGCTGTGAATGACAATAAAATATACAGACAAACACTTTCAGAGCCATGGGAACTAAATAAGGTGAGAAACCACTGTTCAATATCAAATATAAGACAGTTTTATTCCCCTCATGGAAAATATATCTGCATGTATAGAGAGGCAATACATTCTTTCAGTCCCACACACACGAACACACACACGGCACGCAGTAAGTCTTAAATGTCAGTGAAGGTACTGCTCTCTGCTGCAGACTAATGAAGTGACTTATTATCAGACAAACGTTCTGTCTGCTTCTCAGACAAAAGCCCTGCTGTTACCAACATCAAATAACAAACTAAATCTACCTTTATCTCCTGCCTGTGTTCTGATAAGAGTCCACATGAAATCAAAATTGACCCTATTTATTGTCTTTAAACACGCTCCGGTGTTATTGTGAACGATTCATCTGCGCATGTTATTCAGAAGGACAGAAGGTCTTTACAATCTTTCAAACAACTTTCCAATAAATTCCAGATGGATTTTATCAAGTCCCGCCTCATTTTTCATGTTAAATGTCTTGTTTCTGAAATACGTCACATTACTGTTGTAAACACCATCAGTGGTCATTTAACATCAGTTGAGGGTTGTGGCTTTTTCCAATGTGAACAGTCTAAAACGGGTTCTAATGCTAAATTCTCATTGGATGAGTCATACTTGAGCACCTAACAGCAATAAGCAAAAGTATGATCAATTAACATTTACTATTAATAATTATCTAAATAAACTATTATACAAGGGTTTTTAAACATCCAATCAGAATTTAGAGTCAAAACCATCTGACTAAACAAGCTGTTGTGCATATCTTGGATGGCTTGAAATGAAACGCTTCATATTTCACCACTAGGGAAGCATTAATGATGCTAAATTGCTTTTGTTATTGCAGCCCTAATCTGGACGCTATGAATCGAAGAATTGATTGGTTTGTTTGTGTGCCCGTCTGAGAGAGAGCGAGACAGATTTAGTCTCATTAGTCAACATCCACCCTGCACCCAAACTCGGTCTTACACAGCACATTTTCTCTCGACCCGACCCAGTAACCCACTCTGGTTCCGCAGCGAGCTCACATCACCAGACGGATATACTTTTCACCCTGGCACACACTCACCTTTTTTGTCCCCAAAGAAGAGGGTCTGTTGTGCTGGGTTTGACCACTGGAGGGAGGTGTTATCATTATAATCCACTCTGCAGGTCATGTTGGCCGTGCTGCCCTCTACCACTGTCACATTCTGGGTGATGGGAAACTGAGCCTGGCTACCTACAGAGAGACAGACAGAGAGAGAGGTGTATAAACAAACCGTGATTACATGAATGAGAGAGAGCAGAGGCAAGAAACAGGGTTCTTCTGTGGCATTATAAACAAGCAACTTTACTGTGGAATTATAAAAAGTTTTATAAAAGGGATAGTTTTGGTCCTGGATGCTGATTGGTCGGTCAATATATTGTTCCAAAAATGCTAACTACACAACATCAGAACAGCTAAACAAAACAGATAGAGACTCAGTACAATGGAAAATTCTGTAATTACACACAAACATGTTTTCAGAAACCATATCTTACATACTTTACAAAAGAAATTGTGTCAGAATTTTATAAACACACTTCAGCAGTTAGTATATTCACAACAAAGCATGACTTTTTGTACCTAAGTTATGATTTAAAAAACTAAACTATTGATTCTGCTTACACAATATAACAGGTTTGATCACATCAAACCTTTTAAACTTAAAATGACAGACTTTTACACATTGAAAATGTGAGCAAAGAAAACAGCGAAACACAAAGGTGCAGCTCTTTTCTGTTTCTCTCTTCCTCTGTTCTGACTCGAGATCAGCAGTAATTGGTAGCATGGCCTAATTAAAGCCAGTCATGCTGGCGAGGGACAGTCTGATGCTGCAGCTGGGTGGCAAATTGACACATAATCCTGACTACAGCGGGCCTTCGATCCGAGTTAGCCACCGTCTCGTCTGAGAAAGGCGGACAGAGCACAAGCGTGTGTTCGCAAGCGTGTGTGAGGGGCACATGGGACATCCAAGCCAGTCCTAATCACCCAGCCTCTGTGGATTCTGCCCAGTCTTATTCCACATTTGTTCTCGTCTTGCTGCAAAGTCTCCTAATTGCATTCTGTCCGCATCTCAACTTGTGCCCCTCTCGCTCTAAGCTCATCTGACAGAGAAAAATCTCTCTTTTATAGCAATATTGCAGGTGGTCTTGTGTAGAAAAATTAAGCTGCGTCAATGTTCCGGTTATTAAAATGTGAAAATTGAATAATGCAGGTAGAACGAGACTGAAGGTCCCCCTTTAGGAGCTGGTCCATTTAATTCAAACATGAGGAGAAATCGAATGAATGTAGAAACTGCTGTTTTTTTGCATACAATGACTGGACTGTATTTCACTAAACTTGCTTTAAACAGCTTTGGCAAACAATTGATTATTGTTAGTACAGGGATAATTCACAAATTAAATGTCTGTGATTGGGGCAGCCAATAGGGACTCACCGTGCTCAAATCTGCAGCCAATCAATCCCTATGAAAACAGTTAAATGCAGTTGAGATATAATGTTTTTTCCCCTTACGTCAAGCTAGTAGCCTTTTCAAAGGGGGCAATTAGCCCCAACAACATGGGATCTTTATCCCAAGTACTATACCTCTTATTAGACAGATATCGAGAAGCTCTAAAATACATTCAACAAAACAGAAAACCATAAACAAGCCTTTTAACCCCATTGAATCTGACTGCACATGTAAATAGAAACCAAGAACATCTACACTTTAACCTAAAATGCATTCTTAACGCATACTTTTTTAATTTTCTACAAATTAGCATGTTGAGGTCATGCATTCATGATGCGAACATGAATACATTTAGATGCACGGTACACCCAGTTATATTTATGGCTAAATCTTTGAGGCAGGAACTGCAGAGTAGCTCATAAATCAGCATGTTAGCGTGCATGAAATTATTCACGAGCTAATACTCTGTCTCGTGACGGTAGGAGATCGCCATGTGGGCTTCCCAAAAGCGCCAGGCACTGCTGAGTTCTCATGAAGGTGACATTGGGATCCATCTCATTCAGGGCCCACATGCTATGAATGTGTTGTACCAACCGCAGGGTCGACCGCCTTCTTCATTATTCCGCAACAACGTGAGCATGTGAGGTGTGGTTGAAACAGACACGGAGTGTTAATGTGAAATAGTGATGCTGGCTAATAAATAATGAGTGATTAGATGAAGAAAACGAAGGAAGAAATGAAAAGCAGGGTCATGGGCTTTTTTTCTGTGACTTCATGTATTAATAAGAAGGTAAAAATTTAAAACTGAAGTGGGTCATTTTTTCAATGTTAAAGCGCTTTCATCTATTCCAGCTTTAAAGTCTTGCTTTGAGGCATTATCACAACATTTCCTGTTTGTTTGAGCATCCAGTTTTGAGAGACATTGTCCAAAAGTAATAAATATATTTCACACACAAAACTCCAAAAAACAAAGAGGAAAATACAGAACATCTAGTTTTCTTTAAGTGCCTTAAACAAAACACTGAATATAAAGTTTTAACCTTGGCAAATTCAGCCTTGGAAAACTTTGGCAAATTCAGTGATTATTTAATTGGAAGAACCTTCACTCTCTGAAGTTTCGTAAAGTCAGCCAATCAGATTAAGAGTTTAAGGTTGAGAACATGATTTATTGGATTGTGTGCAACATGCATCGGATTGCGAACAATGATGCAGCAAACGGAGGGTGGGCATGTTTTCTGAGCCGGAGAGCACAATACCCCTACAGTCTTCAGCAACTTAAAAAATACATCCGAAAAGTACAATTAAATGCATGATAATAACTTCCCAGATGAGATGCGCAACTAGCAAAGTGCTATGACACAGCAATGAATGTCCCTCAGCAAAATATGGACAACAGTTTTATATAAAGATAAAGAGACAGTGCCTACATTATGAATATGCAACATGTTCAAAACATCTGCTGGTTGTATTTGTTAGTATTGCCCTGATGCCTTCCATCCAAAATCTCTTACTGTACTGTTTTAATGGCCCTTTTATGCTGGTAAGTCTTTTGACCCAGTAGAGAGCAGAGCCCTGCAATTCTAATGGAACTGGTGGATGATGGGTCAGCAGATTACATTTTACCCCAGACCGCTTTAAGCAGATCCCAGATCAGCTATTTGCTCCATTTGGCCCTTTATAACAACAGGGCAGAGCTTCATCATCAGTTAAATACTGCTGAAAAGGCCGTTTGTAGTTGAGGGCCAATGCTGCTGGTCTAGCTGATGGACCAACACAGCCATGCTGTTCAGAAACAAAAACAGCTAGTTAACTAGCCAATTCATTCTGGTGGAGCAAGCAGGTTTAGCTAGTTAAAAAGTCTGAAGGGAACCCATGCATATCATGGTGGTTATATCTCCCCAACTGTGGAAATTCAGGAGTCAGTACATCCAGAGTACATTTGCATACATTATTTTTATGGGACATGATATCCTTAAATAACTACATGAAGAGTATTACTTATTAAATAAACTCAGATTAAATGTCTAAGTAGGAAAGAACTAGTGACATAAACACCTGTACTTAAGTGGAGCAGGACACAGCAATAAAGGAACGAACCACACATCCAAAAAAGCTTTTTTCTGTTTCAGCTGACTGCACCACATAATGGAAATCAGTCCTTGATGAATGACCAGAAAGCAGCCAAGCAAGCCAATACAGAATACAGTGTACACCATTAGCAGCACCAAAGAGCTAACAAATAACCACAAATCAGCCAGAGGAACAACCATCTCAATTTATTACACAGCAATAACACCCTCCCATTATAAATATGGACTCATGCGCCTGCCTTAATCTTCCCCCTTAAAGCCTGTAGAAGCATTTGGAGAAATGGTCCTGGACTGGCATCTATTCCAAAGCCCCGGGTGAATCTTTCTGGCTGCCGCATTTTTCTTCCCAGTGACCCAGAGGACAATATTATTGGAGACTAAATGGAGTTCTCAGTGAAGTTTTTCATGAAGCGAGAAGTTTCTTCAGAAATATCCCTAGAGGTAATATAGATAGAAATATATATGACATATTTGACGTATAGCAAGATCATTTCCTGGAAAATGTTGATGAGAAATTGAGTTCATATTGAAATCACTGATGTTATTTGCAGACTTGGGTATGTTGGCAGATCTGAGCACAGTGTGAGAAACTGTTGAGCTCTCTTTCGTAAATAAAATAAAAACATACATAGATATTTCCAATACATTTCCAATACATCATAGATCCAGCCACTGGAAACACAAGCCAACCAAATGACTCTCACTTTACTTTATTTATTTTTTGGTGTACACTTATGATTACAGCCTTAGGCATGAAAGCCGTGCTTATCTGATCAATTCCCCTTACACAGTGAGTCTGTGGCTTTAAGCTGGCAGAAGATTAAATGAGAACTAATGTGAGAGGTAATATCATTTTGAATGCTGTGTGATTGGTATGTCTGTCAACCTTTGCTAGGCATGGGAAAATTAAAATTCATTACTTGTGAAAGAGCCCCATGCTGAGGTAATGAGAGTGAGGATGAATTAGCTTTCATGCAAGGCTTCATTTTGGTATTAATACACGTGTGCCAGCGAGTACACACACACAAAAACACACACGCACGCTCAAATCATCTAAATGTACAAAAACATCCCAAATCACTGGTTGGGAACGTGCAACATTCCCAAAAAAAACAACTTCTGTAAATATTGTAATAAGTTTCAAGAGGAGTTTTAAAGCCATGTTTTCCACTTGTATTAGTCAGAAAATGAATTATATCTGAATTAACATTGTTACTATCCAAACATTTTTGTATTAGTGAGTGTTACAGAACAACCGCTTGTTAATCTAACTGTACCAAATACAGAAAAATCGTATCATATGGAAGGTTTTGTTACATTTTTTATTTTTGCACCAAGTTAGGACAAAAGTACAGAATCTTCTGACATGTCTAAATCCAGATCATGTCTGGATCCACCAAGGACAGATGAAGAAGATAAAGGACACAGAAACTTCAGAGATACAGACAATCAAGTTGACAACCTAATTATTAATCACTGAAAATACAGCAATGTTACATATTTTAATTAATTGCCTGACCATGAAAGTTACCATGGCCTATTTGCCAGGATGTTTGGGGAGTAAGTCTAATAGTGTGGGCTGAAGATGAATATATTTAATTAGGACTAGAGGCCTTTGTTGTGTCAGTCTACAATGGGATCGAAGGGTCTAGTCGAATCCCTGGAGAGGAAGGGCTTGGTGTAATTTTTCAGGCCACTCTTTTCACGTACAATGGCAAATTCTTACTTAAATTGGAAAGAACATGTGAACGCTGAGCTGGCTGTTTCTCTGGGGAAGCTCAGTTTTTGAGTCTATAGCTTTTCAAGAAGAAAATGGATATATTAGGGGCTCATTAAAATCTTACTGTGTTTTTTGCTTCCTGCACAGGAGCCTCAAGTTCATCAACAACTCAGGGGGCTTGTTTACATAAAAATAAATATTCTATCATTATTTACACATACTGGGGTCGTTCTAAACCTGTATGCCCTTAGTTTTTCACTTTGTTCAAATTTTAAAAAATCATGCAGCTATTGCCATACAATTGAAGTTCATACTGATCAGAGCCATTTAAAATCCAAAAGAAAACCATAAAAAAGTGGGTGGAAAATTCCTTATCCACCAACTTCCTGTTTGCCACCATATTTAATTTTTCACCACACCATGTTTTACTTGCAAAGTATTGCCAGTCTGTCTGCCTTACAGTCTACCTTTTCATTGCCGTTGCCTTTGAAACACTGAAACAGTTGAAGAAAATGTGCTGTGTTGTGACAAGGCTTCAAAACAATCCGACAACTGTCTCCACGGTGATGCCTAGTGTTAATCTGAAACAACCTTGACAATGATTCAGACAAGTGTTGATGAAATATAATCTCAAACGCTAGTGTTCTCAACCGGCATGCTGCTACGGTTCAAAACCTGGGTGAAGTGTCCCTGTCCCCATTGTTGTAAGAGCCATTTAAACATGAGTGTGTTGTTTTTTAATGTGTTGTAATGAGCCGAGTCAGTTTCCTGATGGTCATCAGATCTTTTGGATTTCTTGCCTTGTTGGACTTGTCTTAGTACACTGTAGATCTCTCTGTCTCTTTTTCTGCTGCTTTGGATTGTTTGCTTCATTAAGCTTCTGCACATGGATCCAAAAACCGTCACCATGGCCGGTTCATTACAACTCTCTTAACAGAGTGATGACCTCTTCCAACTCCTCTCATTAAGAACTTCATGTACCCAAAAGCGTGTTTTTCTTTAGATTTTTTTTAAATGTAATGTAAAATGTAAAGCAGATTTTAAAATGTAAAGCAGATCATACATCTTCATAACTGTAAAACAGAAGCACCAGCTTAGAATAAACATAACCTTATCATCCATTGCTGTGGACGCTAATGTAGTTAACGTTATAGTTGCCCTTATGGTGTGAACTCTTGGTGTAAATGGTTCTTTAATATTCAATATAAAATCTGTGTAAAATCTTTGGTGAGGTTAAAGGTAAACAACCAACATACAATAAACAGGCAAGACACAAACCATCTAGGTATAAGATATATAATATAAAAATCCATAATATTTACTCTATTTCTACGTGATTCAAAATATTAATTTTTGTGGTACATAAAGGTGAATTCTTGTACGACACTTTAAAGTGTTGTATACTGAAACACAATTATCAATAGAAAAAACACTTCATATATAATATCATTGTGTCCCTCTGTTTGCTATATTTCTTATTATGATAGCCTTTTGAAATTTAATTTAAGCAGATATTGGAAAATCCATAGGTAATTATCATAACAACAGTGACTGGATTACTGTTGCCTCTGATTACTGTGAGTGAATCAATCCTGGTTAATGATTTGTCAGAAACAGACCTGATTCACTGCTGGTTCAGAAATCGAGTCTGCATTTACAGAATGATAAAGTCATCACATTTCCTGAGTTTCTACAAATATTTCTTCTATCTTCTATTTATGAAACACTTGAAATATTCATAAAAACCTCATAAAATCACCTGATGAATTCAGTTGTTTTTTCTGTGTTGAGAGATTTGTCATGGAAACAGGAAGTTTGGGTGGAACAAATCACAGTGTTTATCCCAGTGTCAGCCCTGGCTTTAGTTATGTTACAGCCATTAAGATTGTTTTGCTACCTGCTAGTCTAGGGGTCAGTAACCCTTTTCCTGGAAAGCCGTAGTACTGCACATGTTGTATGTCTTGTCTATTTGAATATTTCTGGTCTTAGATTACATTATTAGCTAAGGTAAATCAGGTGTGTTAAATTCAGGAGACATACAAAATGTGCACTACATGGTTCTCCAGGAACAAGGTTCCTGACCCCTTTGCAAGTCGTATGCAGGTGGTATTACGGGAAGGGGCATTATCACCCTAGAGAGAATCTGATTGGACAGAAAACTGTGGAACACCTAATCTGTTTATACTAAAGCATATATATGTGCTTAAAGTACCTTAGAACTAACACACAAACCACAAATCTCAGATTCTGATTTAATGGGGCCTTGATCATTTATTTGTAGCCTCTAACTTGAAAGTCTATGAATAGTAACAGTTAAATACTCTCTGCAATTTTGAGGGCTGTTCTGCTTTTTCTATTCATAGCGAAGTGTAGTGTAGTTTTTTTTCGCATCAGAATTCGGGGACCAGGAACCTGAAAAAATAAGCAGGAACCTCTCACAATGATGTTTGCTCATGCACTAATAGTCTGAAACTGGATGGGTGGGTAAACCACATTGCAATTACTGCTGAGGAACAAAAGAAATGTGACGTAGCCCGTCCGGTTTCACACATACACATATACTCCCTACCACTTTTAATGGCAGGGCTGTATACTATCTCTGCCAGTAAATTATTACCATGGGGTGCAAGACAACATGCAGCAGAACAGAGAATGGATTTCCCCTCTCTAGGTTTAAAAGCTTTAAAGTGCCTTTCTCTTGCCTTAAAGAGACAGCAGAGACGTGCACCTGAAATACATCTAGACCACACAGCAGCTCAGAATGCTAATAGGTTTGCTTAAAACACCTCACAGCAGTGTGAAATTATTGAAAATGGCAGGTACTTTTTGGGTTAAACCCACAGGTGCTGTTATAGAATCACTTGCGATTCTGGTATCACTGAAGAAACACACCTTCAGACTTCTCTGCTTTTCAAACCACAGGTTAACTTTTAACCATTCCTAAACAAAAAACATCCTGCTTGCCCCATCAGACTTGGTCACTTAACAGAAACTGCTTACCTATTGCTATCAAAGCACTCACATTAGCCATGCAGAAGTATGATACAACTGTCCTTGATCTTTCTACAGCATTCATTACTGTCAAACATAAACTATTGGTGTCTTACATTTCACAGATGGGTGTTTCCAGGTTTACCAAGTCAGCTGGAAACTGCATGACTTTCTTTCAGTGAAACAGAGAAGGTGACTTTTTCTAAGGAATATCCTGGGCACTCTTTTCTATATGATGAAAGTAAATGAGGACTGTGGCTGTCACGCTCCAAAAAACAAACAAGCAAACATTATAAAATGGAAAGTAAGTCAGTACTAGTTTGGATGAGGTAAGTGTGAGTAAATAACGAAAGAATTTTCATTATTGCATGAACCATTTCCATTATTGGTTGAACTTTTGGAATATTCTGGAACTTCTGGGCATTTAGTCACTATATTCCTGTATCCCATTTCATCAGAGCATGTGAGCAGATCTTGTCTGCAGTTCCATTTATAGTTAGAACATTGCTACCACGTCACTGTTCCCTAAAGTTGAACTCTGCTCAACTTTGTCAAATCACCAAAGGTCAGTGTTGCCCATTTCACCTTAAATTGCCACTTCTCACTGAAAACGTATGACTTCCGGTCACTTTGTCTCTGCAAGTTGCTGTCAGCGAGGACATCCATTTACTCTCCTCTAGAACAACCATTCAGAGTGTTTTTTTACCACTGCAATACTGACAACAATCTCAACACTCAAGAATCTTTGTGTGCCACTCTGACACAATATAACCAAACGTCCACCCACAAACCTCAAGCTTCTCTTCCTCCTCCAAGTTAATACTTCCCTGACTTTTTTCACCAAATCTCCCACACTCCCAAATCTCAGCTGAAGGTGAAGCAGTTTGCTGTCATCCCAAATCACCAGCTGTCCTTTGCGGACCACGACAACTGCCTGGGCTTCATGCCATTTCATTTCAAGGAAAATAAGACCTTTTCCGCTACCTCTGTGCTCAGCTGCTCATTTTGGGCAAAAACATTCCACTGCTTGACTTCTGCAACTCATTCTATGTTTGCCTACCAGAAGTTCTGCTGTACAATGTAACACATTTCAGTTCTATTGGAACACCGCCTGTCCAATCAGATTAAAGGATAGTTTTAGGCTGCACTCACATAAGGCATGGTGGCCTTGAACCGTGTCCGAGTGCCACTTTTTTGCTCATTTATAACCTATGAGACTTAATGGGGTTCTCACTTATAAGTACCAAGAAAGTTTCAACTTTGTCTCAGATGTTTCTCTAAAAACATCCTTGGCAAAATAAAAACAGACAAAGAAGGCAATTGTTGATACTGTACAGTAAGAATATCTCTAAAATATTATTGAATAATTTGAATAAAAAATTATTTGCCCATATTTAAATCCTTTGGTTAGATAGTAGTCTTTGATATCTTGGCAAATCTAAGCACAGTTAGAGACTCCACTGAGGAGAAACGTGACATTACTGGGATGTCTTCTTATTTAGAGAAATATCTGAAAAGTAGTAGACCCAAGCAACTATCTCCATTTGCCCTCTGCTTAACCTCATTGATAACCAGGAGAAACAACTGAGACATTAAAGAGATCTAATTTCTTATCTATTTTTTTCTTTTCTATGGGCAGTATGTACTTTGTTTGCCACACACAAGACACAAAAAGTTGCATCAACAATAACTGTACAAAATCCAACAGTGGTATCTTTCTTCTCTCTGTGTAGCAGGTTTGTTATAAAATCAGGAAGCATGTAGAGCGGACTCAGCTCATAATGGATATTCCTAGGACCAATTTATCAAAGGGTCCAGGTTTGCTTTCTCACAGGCAGAGGCTATGTAAATGCATCCCAGGCTCCTCTGGGAGATAAGAGGGGGCCGAACGGCACATTGTTTATTGGGAGTTGTGTTCAACATAAATCATCCGGCCACAAAGACAAAGAAGATAACTCACCTTTTACTTTGTTTTTCGTTGCGGCCTCTGAAAGCATGAAATGGAGAAGTGTGAAGATGAGGACCAGGGATGAAGAGAGAGAGAAAGAGAGAGAAAAAAATATTAAGCGATTAAAGACATCATTAGGCAGAACAACATGAAACAGCAAGAATCTTCTGGTCATCCACTATATATGTTTAAATTAGGTTGTCAGTTAAACGTGGTTTTAGTTTTTAAGTGTTTATATCTTGGCACTGTGTCTTAAAATCACAGGCTTAAGCCACAAGATGGTGAAATACAGAGAGAGGCAGTGCATCAGCCAAAGTTGCTATTCTGACACGTGTACTAGAAAAATATTTATAATAAAAAAAATTACAAAATATTTAAATAAAAAAATAATATAAAACTTAAAAAATGCAGCCTGTGTGAACTAATTCATTGATGGACAAATTTAATTATCATCATACATAATGAGTACATTTGAAATGTTTTCATTCATTGACTGACAGTCCTGATTAATAAATTAATACATTTTTCAAATGCAATACATTTTTTCATACAGGTTTACTCATGTTTGAATGCATAAGCGTAATGCTTTCATTACGTCTGACCTTCTGCCTTGCAAGCCGCCTGCCATAAACATCGCCTCAATGAGGAGCCTAACAGACAATTTTATAGCACACGCCATCTGCATGGACTTCTTCACAGACCCAGCTGAATAATAATCACATACAACCCCTCATTGTCAACATGAATATGGAACATATGAGTTGTGAGGTTAGACTAAGAACCAAAATGACACGGCAACAATTTACACAATGGAAAATGACAAAAAAATCCCCCATAAATTTGCAATTGCATTCTTCTACTCTGAGGCAATATATTCGAGGTCATGAATAATTTACTGGAAACACTTTCTGACAACTTTCCCAACTTTGACAACATATAGCAAAACGCAGGGTGAAAAGTGCAGATTATTTGCATGTGACAAAATGATGCCGAGGGAGCTCTCAAAATTCTGCACAAATTAAGAAAGTTTTTAAACAGTTGTTGGGTGCATATAAAAGAGAGAAGATAGTGCCTACATTAAAAAATGTAACTTCACTTTAATCAGAAATACACACAATGTACCTTCCCAAAGGAAAATTTTTATTGCTCAGATGCTGCTGTTTTAAAACTCAGAAAGCAGCTTATTATAAAAACTTGTTTCCATGTGTTTCCATGCAAATCAACAAACTTGCTACGCAGAAAATCATGTTGACATTTTGAGAATTGTGAGGTTTTTACAGATAGTGACATCACCTATATTGCACAGTAATTCAAAATGCAGACAGGAAATCTGTCAGAAACAATATTGTATCTCCTGTCATGTCTGCACTTCCTGCAAATGCAAAAGTAAGTTTTGATTTTGCAATTTCTCCGTCAACACTTTAATGTGCTACTTAATTTTTACAAAACTGCGAGAAAGCCGCTGACGGCATTTTCACGCAACACAAAATCAGGGAAGGGCCAAAAATCAACCTGTCTCACACAATGACCATAACAAAATAAGTTTAACTTGAGGGTAAATACTCCTTCATTTTTCGAAATAACATTGAAGCCCCTTTTGTGCCAAAGATAAACACAACAATTGCCACTGAGAAAGCCAAAATTATGTTTCTATTTATTACACTGTGCATTGTCATTTAATTCTCCAAACAGCGATTTGGGAGACAGTGCTTTTGTTGTACACAGCCAGTTCTATTAATACTCCGATGTCCTGTCATCTTAGAAAAACCTTGAATGGCTGTTAACAAGTTACACCAGCACTGGCAGTTAAATACCCTTGACCCAGCACTAATGACATCTCTTGGTCCCAAACCCCATATTGCTCGACCCACTGCGAATTGGCAGGTTGGTCTAGAATTTGATGGAGCCACTGTTTTTCACATTTGTTAATCCCCCTTGCCCTAGCCAGCCCTCAATACACACCCCCACCCCCACTCCCAAACCCCCTGCCTACATGGAAGTTATTAATCTATGACTCTCCGCAATGTCAGAATCTAATAGTGTTGACAAAGTCAGACTCCACGATACGATTCTCTTTGCTGTAAGCAGAGAGTGTTTGCTCCATCCTGAGAGGAATACCAATGGAAACAAGGATCCACCGGAGAGCAAACGCTCCTAATCGAACTCTATTTGCTCCCCTTTCAGTCTTTTCCTCTTCGTTTTTCCCTTTTGGGTTGTTTATGAGAATTAATGTGACTGGCAAATAAAGAGAACTCAAAAAATGACATACCCATAAAGAGGATCAATGCTGCGTTTTACAAAGACTGAATCCTGAGGCTGTGTGGGAACATGCATTGTTAATCGTCCTGTTTGACACCTCACCTTAATCAAAGAAACATAAATTAGCTAATTACAGTTTATTGGATTTTTTGAGTGAAATACAGATCATTCTTTCACGGTTTATGTTGTATTCGACACCGTGGGGAATGCCCTCATATCACACACTGTCTGGATAAATCTCAACTGTCAAGAAATATCTGGGTCATACTTCTTCAAACAAATATAAAGAAATTGTTTTTTTTTTTGGCTTAACCTGTTAATCAGCACCAGGGTACTAGTTAGTTTTCTCTGTCCCTCTCTGTCTCTTGGATTTACTGCACAATATAACCAAACCAAAACCAAACCTTAATTAAACTTGACACTTTAATTGTCCCATTTATATACTGAGGAATGTCTCATTCAATATCTGACCACCTATTTTTACATGAATTATATTAGAACCATTTAAGTTTTTTAAACTGTGATATTTTATTCACAATAAAGCACCCCTACCCTCCAAAAAATGTTCTCATTATTTATTATGAAAAATAGCAATTTAAACTGCAAAGAATATTTACTTTATAGTTTTATTGCATTTTATTTAAAGTTAGTTCTAATTAAAACAAAAATTGTAATAAAATATTTTTGTTTAGAATCTAATGACAATCATTATTAACAATGAGAATTATTCAAAAAAGAAAAACCTTTGGATGCAAGGTACATAAAACATCCAGGTACAACAAGAACTTGGGAGGAACATGTGCTTAATTGTCATGAAACTACCGTCACAATGCACAAATTTTAATGGTTCTAAAAATAGCCTTTATTTTCTTTATGGAAAATTTAATTGCCCATTTTCAATAAAACTTTTAATGTTGGGGTGAAATGTGACACGTCTGTGTTTATGTAACATCCACCTCTCTATATAAAGGTATTCAAATGTAACAGTTAGGGTTGTACAATGGCAATTAGCTAGATTCCACTCCTGGAGGTTCCTCTGGTCCCGTAGTGCTCTGTGGTGGGCCCTGGTTACCACAGTATCTTTTTTACCATTTCTCCCACCATGTTCTTGGAGTCTGAAATCCCTTCTCACACATTCATCTATTTCTCTCTCTCTCCAGTGCTTTTTCTGGCAGGGCCTATTTCTGATACCTGCCTACGGGCAATGTGAGGAGAAGGAGGGGGGAATCGGTCCCCACGGTGATTAGTCTAACCAACCATGAGAAAGGGTTTGTCCTCCAAAGCAGAGAGAAAGAGGCACTCTGTAGACCTGCCCTCCAGTGAGCTCACCGGGCGAGCTGTGGAATCATACCTCACGTTGCCAAACAGAGAGAGTCCCCTGGGCTCTTTGGCTGCAACTGACCCGACGTCAAAAAGTAACCCATCATTCTTAGGCCAAAGGGGTTAAAAAAGACTCCACAGAACAACCATCCACAAAAAGCTTGTTATTTTGATTTGAACTGATTCCAGTACTGGAGTATTGAACCTGCCTTTTCCAGAGATTATAGTCAAGCTTGAAGGGTTTTAGTGTTTAATTCCAGTCTGGTCATATTGGTGGAAAAACAATGTGGATTCCCTGGTGTAGCGTTCTCAAATAAGGCTAGCTAGAGACTACATGTGTAAAACTAAACATAGCCCTCATAACCAAAGCTGGTACACTGTCTGTTTGCTGTGTCTCAAAACTTTTTGCAATGTTGCAGTTTTCTGAAGCTTTCCCAGGAGAAACTACCTGCTAGAGCAACTGAAATAAGCAGTTGGCTAGTGCCCACTTAAGGAGACCTTCTCAGCCCTGATAATATGGAGAGTCTGAGGCGGAGAAGACAGAAAACACTCCATGTGTTCCATATTAGGAGTTCAGATATCTGAATGTGAGGTTGACGTTTATGCATCAGTCCATTTCCCTGGAGCGAAACCACCCAGACTGAACAAGAATTTGATCAAGAATGTAATTCTGAAGACAGTTTTTAAACAATATTTTATGTTCCAGGCACATTTGAAGAAAAATGTATAAACATTGACTAAAAAAAGATTTTTATATTTTTATGAGAAAAAAACTGCTAGGGTGTTGTGGTGTACTGTGCATTGCTATGCCGTTCCAAAAGGATGTTACTTTTGGTTGCTGGTAAGTCAGAAGAGCCCACCCAAAGTCCCCATAATATTCTTGTATCTAGATATAACTCAGGTCTTTCCTTTATTGAAAGTCTAAAGAATGTTTTTCTGTACACTAGGCAAAAAGTCCTAAATGCGAACACTTAATGTATTAAGTGTATTTGAACAAGCTGCATTATTTGAAGTATTCATGTTTGTAGCACACAAATACTTCACCATTAACACCTAGTGTTGGAGACTAGGTTTAAATCCTTAACCCTAAGTATTACCAATAGCAATAGTCATTCCTAACTTAGGCACCAGTAATAACATGATATTTCTGTCCTTACCAGTTCCCAAGGGAAAGTCACCTGACATTCTAAGCATGCCCAGAACCGATGCCAAGCATAGCAGCAGTTTTCAAGCCACGACATCCTGGACTGCGTGAAATGACAGTCTGCACAATGTCACCCCATGCTGTCCTCCTCACCTGTGGCCAACGGCATGTGAATAATTCAACATCTCTGTATTATTAATGAAGTATGAGCTGTAAGTAATGGCCGATGCCGGGGGCCATTTACAGTGACAACGGCGAACACAATTCCAGGAGCAGGAAAAAGCCCATATAAACAGCTCGCCATTTCCCACAGGAACGTTTAACGCCTTGCACGTTTGCCGTTTTTTATTTCCATAGCCAGAGTTGTGCTTAAAGGGCAGATTGGAATGAATCCATTGGTAAAAGGTTAAAGCTAAATTATGGTAGGAGGCCAAAATGCCTCAGTCGCATTTAAAGGACAATCACACACTGGTGGAAAACCAAAAAGTCTTTTTTAGTTTGAAAAAGAAAAAGTAATATTTTTAAGGAAATTACACTGATGCAAAAGCCAAATGTGACAAACCCATGTGGGAGAAAAGATTAGGCTTAAAAAAATCTTTTTTCTTTTATTATTCTGAAAGAAAAACACTGAGCAAAATACAAGCATGCTGAAAATACAATAAAATATTGCTAAATGTCGAACTGAATAACATTCGTAGCTGTAGCCCTAGAAATTTTTCCACAGAGCTATGCTAGCTGACAGTGTCATAAAACTAAAGTATAGAAACCCCTTTCCTTTAAAATGAGTCACAAGGGTGTTCCCTGTAAATGTGGTCAGTTTGTAGAAGGATAACATGGAACATTCTTTATCTAAGCAGCCCAATGTTTGTTTCTAGCACAGCGTCAACAAATGTGTCCAATAAATATGTTTGGACGCCTCTGCTCCATTAATGATTGCTAGGTAATGATTTTAGTGGTTAAATCTCTTCTCTGGTTCATTCAGATAATACTGTCTCTAAATGTTGTTTACAAGTCTTAAATATTATAAACACAGTAACAGTATCGTGTCATTTTGATTTATTTACCCTTGTATCTACAGCTTAAAAATTTGTTTAATGACTCCCCTCTTCTAACACTCTGTGTCCCTGATATATCATTGTGTCTTACTGTAAACACATCACCACAACCTCAAACATCACTAGTATCAAATGTCCTGAAACAGCTAAGTGTAAAAAGAGATAAATTTAACGTTACTTTAAAGTCTGAATGTTTATTTCAGAGTTTGGCAACTTAAATAAAAAAAAACAACTGACTAAAATGGTAAAACTATTTGCATCACGCAGAGCACGATTTGCAGATTAGCCATTTTTTATTTTGACCTACAATGCATTGCATTAATTACACTGGATCCTACATAAATCCTACACTAATTGCTGAGAGTCCCTCAGCACCTGCGGGCCCCTAGATTAGCTCCCACTTTTCCCTCCAGTAGCTACGCCCTTGCTTCTGGTTCCGCCTCCAAACAAACACTGGCTTTCATTCGCCACATGGTTGAAGCCTCAGAAAACGCTTTGACATTAAGCTCCCTTTGCATGCATCCCTGCAGCACACAGCATGCAGATAAGAGGTAACCTGCAGGTAATGGAGTATTCAACCTTCTGCAGTCCTTATCTGACACCTCCCCAGAGGAATGACGGCCGTCAACACGGCATCTAGCTCTCACCTCTGACTTATGTCTACAACACTGATGACATTGGCCGCTGTTTGTCCGTACACAAGTAAACCATGTTCAGGAGTGCTGAGCGGCCAAAGTGAGGGAAGCTGGGTGGAGCTGCACTTCTCTAAGCTGTTTGCATGTGCGTGCAAGTTAAACGCATTGCCTGGGAAACATTTATGTAACAATGAATTCCAATGTGCCCCAATAATTTGGACACTCAAGCCGCTCTTAAGCAAAATGTCATTGCATTAGATAACAAAAAATAAATAAATAAAAATAAATGGCATGTGTAAACAAATGATGCTGGACTTTTTTCTCAGAATGGCTTCACTTTCCTGAGCCATTATCACATTTTTTACTGCATATATGGAGTCCTATCACGTTGACTATGGATCAAGTTCCACAAGTTTAGTACATCCAAGTATCTTTTAAACAGAAGCAAACTTTTTTTGTCAAAACCTTTGCTTAAAGTGTTCTTGTGCGGGCGTTCTTTAAAATAAATATTGCTTAATTTAATATTTTGTTATCTATGTATCCAAATACTTTTTGTAGATTCAAATTTGTTTCCATCAGAAACAATGTGCTACATGTATAAACCACTGCCCAATTTCACCTTCCCAACCCCCTCAACTAATCATCTCTTCTTAAAAATGTCTAGGTCTTCTTAATGAGTTTTTAGCGAGCAGGAGAACCCTGCAGAACGTAGAATGACCCATATGCAGCAGATACATGTGGTGTTTTGGCCTGAGGAATGGTGAGATCAATCCATCTATTTTCATGTTTCGAACCGTCTCATGTCATTGTGACCTTCTCAAAGTCAGTGCCCTAAATCGGTTTTCATCCGTGTAAGCTATGACCTTTCCAGCTTGGAGGCTTTTAGCCTTACCTGCAGCACCATACAGCTTCACCACCTGCTCCAAAACCACAGCCTGACGGAGAGCTAATGCTTCAGAGGTCTGCAGAGCTCATTCACGCCCTCAAAGGCGGTCCGTGGCATTTGTATATTCAACCTTCTGAAATTCAACTTCAATAAACAGGGAAGGCTGTTTTGACACCCCATGACATGGTATGATGATATGACGGCACACAAAGCCGTGCAAACCGGCCTCATTTTAGAACCTATTAGTTTTGCTCTTTTTGTTAAAAGGACAGTAAAAATAAAAGAGAGTGGAAGAGATTAAATTAACACGGATGGATAGATAGATGGATGAATAGATTGATGGATGTTTCACGAACAGAAGCTAAAATTAAAATCAATCCATTTTTTTTATCATTTCTGAGGGAGAGTTGGATAATTAGGTAGGTAGACAGGCAAACAGACAGATGGATGGTTACTGAGCTTTTTGAAATGCTTATATAAAACATGTTTTTTGGAAAATTAATAGATTATGTCATAATATGACACCTTCAAATGTCTGAATCAAATAAACAGATTGATTTGTTTAACACAGCACAGCAGGGATACAGACAATCAGTCTGGCATTGTTGTGATTAAGGAAGGAAGTGGATGTTTTTCTACACGAATCCATAAATATCACAATTAGCAAAGCACAGAGAACAATTATAGCACATAATGGATGAGATTGCTGGTAATGGTTGGTGCATCTCTGCATGGCATAAAATAACAACTGTGATGTCATATTACTGAGAATAAAACAATGGGGACTTTAAGCTGCAGTGAGATTACTTATCATCTCTGTTCTGCACAGCCTCACAGATAAACAACTGCAGCCTTTGTCTAGAGCTCCACATGCATTATATAAATTGCATTAACATGACCAAGATGATGGACAAAAGAAACTTAATGTTATTTTTGAGGTCATTTCATTTTCTGTTTTCATTTGTAAACAATTTAAAAACATTTTGATTTAATTACTCAGAAAACTCTTACAGCATGAACACATGTACATTTACATGTTTATCAATGCAAACAAGTATATATACTGTATACATATATATATACACACAAATATTTTTTGAGTGATATTTAAATGGACATTTTAATCATGAATATAATTATGTGTTCACATCATTTAACAATCTGAACCACACTGGACAGATATATTAATCACTGTAATGTTATTCCTTGTTTTATGGTTCTCTTCTCATGTAATAACAAAATGGCTTCCTGCACGTTGGTTACACAGCACTGTTTTCTGATGTTTTTTAACTACTTAGGGCAGAGTAGGCTTTATTTTCCAGAAACATTTCTGGTTATGCTGGCTAAAAGTCTCTTCACAGTCTCTTCACATCCTGAGATCTATCCCTAAGTGGTCTAAATATATTAATGTATATATTAATAAAATATTAAGCCCAGCTTCTTAATAAAGTAGATTTTTTCCTCTGTCTATTTTCTTATTATCTTTTCAGAAAAAATAAATTAAATGGAAAGCACAAAACAGTATTTTAGTCATTGTCTGCATGAAGTGCATTTTAATGTTTTTTGAAATAAATTAATATATCTATAAACAAAATATCTGCATCACTTTGAAGACCATGTCTGCCCTTGTATTGCTGCTTCCTTCTCCGTTTTGACCAACAAAGACATTATTTAAGGCCAAAACCTCACAACATGCCTCGGAGAACCGACAGCATATCAGATTCTAAACGTGCCGCGGCAGTCCATCACTCACGATCGGATGAACACTCGCGGTTATGCCTTGATACCACGACGACCGTAAATCTCTCATTTAATTTTCCTCAGAGAGACAAAATCAAAAAAATGGTCAAAACACACATAGGTCAGTTTTCTCGAAACAGATTAAACCAAGTACTAGAGTACACAGCAAATTCATTGTAGAAACACTATTGACAGTGTAATTTAATCCAGGACTAAGATTAATCTGAGTCTGGGCAACCGCCCTCAGAAGTTCATTCGCTGATGTGGACATGTGGAGCATACCCACTCTCTCCCTGTGGGGTTTCTACACAAACAATTTCTTCTGTCATGCTTCTGTGAACACACATCTAATATGTACTTTTGGCATACACTGCAGGCAGCCAACACACTGAAAGGCAACCGGCGTTGATTCCATCGAGACAGAGGTGTTGGGCGTTCGGGCAAAGTGAGCTGGTCTACTTCCAAATTCAGGTGTAAGCACTTTTTTTTAAAGTAGTTTTCTGATGTTTTTTTTGTGGAGGTGATTTATTTTAGGTACAGAAAGAACAGAGGCTATGTATAGAAGCAGTCTAAAGCTTGCTCTTACATAAATGCCCTGTAGGGATGAAAGTCCTGAGCTAAACTTCTGTTTCTTGTAAAGAAAAGATAATAAAAAATTATGAATAAACTCACGGTTCTGTTGTACATGCAAAGGTGTCATTTTGTGAGGTCTGTAGGTAAAGTGGTATTTACCATTGATGATTAATCATGTCTGAGTGAGGTAAATATCAATATGCAAGGTGTATATATATATAACAATAAATAAAACAATAAAACATTTTGGATTTTTTTTTACCCAAACAGCACCACCACAGGCTGCAAAAATCATTTTCTGAATCAGTATATTTTTGTACTTGTTTTCCAGGCGACATCTTTAAACAAATTACATTTACATTTACAAACCATCATTAGATATTAAGACTTTTTCTCATATTAAGCATTAATCTAATAGGTTATGCTCAAAACAAACAAACAAAAAAAAAAACTATTTACCAGAAGGGTAAAAAATTAACATAATTCTAGATATTCCATGAAATATTCATATTCATGTCTTTTACTTCTTAAGATTTATTTTGTTTTGAGGATGATTAGATATTTTTACTAGAAAGCAAAACAAAATACAGAGAAAACAAAAGAAAATGTATTTTGTAGTGTACATTATATTCACACTGTAGATGTAAAGCTTTATGTTTCTTGGTGGCAGAGCTGAAGGAAAACTGATGCTTTTAATCTATTGCTGTTATATCTGTTCCTTTGTAAAATGCTGTTTTAACATAATTTTTTTCTCTTGCGTTTTAGTTAGGTCAAAAATAGCCAACTGCATTCCCCAATATACATGCTTTAAGTGGGATCATCCTTTCAAAAGTAGTATTTCAACATCTTTTGGTCTCCAGAGAGCGAGTCTGGAACAGCAAAACATTACGCACCAGCAAAGACAAAAATCAAACTTTAAACGAGGAAACTCATCAAGATGATTCTAAAACTGAAAGAGAGAAGTTCAAGAAACTCATCACGTTTAACTCAAACAAGGTCAATGTGATGCTTCACTCCAAAAATGACATCAGCTTCTATTCTCATTTGGCTTGCGGGCAACAGGAACCGAGAAAACGGTTAGGTGAGTCTCAAGGTCGCCCGGTTTAATGGTCAGACCCTGTAGAGAAGAAGCGGATTTGTCTGCAAGTGAGCCAACAAACAGAAGAAAACCGTTATTATTTGGTCCTGCGTGTGGAGACTAGGTCCTACTGATGTTGGATGGCCATTGGGCTCTGACGCATAGCAACCACTTAACTGGGCCCTGGGAATCCAAGGCAACTGCACGCCTCGCTAACACCCTTGTTGACAGGGCGATTCCCAATAACTCAATTTCCAGCCCAGTAATGTACTTGTGGTCCCTGTTACCTCCTGTGTTTGAAACGACAGCTATTTCGGACAAACGAGGACTGACGTTTTGTTTTCATAGGATTCTTTATTTGTTGCTCGTGAATATTTATGAATGTCCTACGGGGTCGTGGTGGCACTAAATTACAGTGGGTTCTTAAAAGTGCATGGGAGCCGGGATCTCGAGTGCTTGTATAGCACACGAGCGAGGTCGATCTTAGTCTGCAGAGAGAGCTAAATTCAAGCATTTGTCCCCCCAAAACAAAAGCATTTGTCATTTTAATGTTCTGCGTGCATTCTTATGGGTTATTATGGATTTGACACGACTCTTAGAACCGCCCAGTTGCGGTCATCAATTACCATCTCAAGATAAATTACAGAACGAAAGCAAGTCTGCCCTTATAGCGCAATTCATGAAATAGAAACGAAGGCAGAGAGTCAAGGTCAATAAAAGCTGCATGGTTACACTCACTCCAGCTTGTAGAAAATGTTGACAGTTAACAATTACAACTGCCATTCAACCAATACAGTAAAGTACTTTACAAATAAAATAAAGGGTAATTAGGAAGCTGGTTGTCACATTATTGTCCGTGTTGCAGGGAGAAGGTTGGAGGTAATTGAAACATGGGGCAATTGCAACACATTCAATTCTATCAATGACAAACAAGATTGACGACA